>JBBPMC010000096.1:0-45555 GCA_038090115.1 Strobilomyces echinocephalus | reverse complement strand
GAATATGGCATAGCGCTTGGCCCGCTCATTGCGAGGGTACCAAGACGAGAGGTAGTATGCCACGCCCGGGAACAGCCCAGATTCCGCTAAGCCAAGGAAAACTCGGGCTCTGCACATAACAAAGGGACCTATGAATCAATGCATTATAATAGCAACTGATGCCGGCTTACACAACAAGACTTTGATATGTCTTTATGAGACACATCAAAGTCATGATCAGACCCCAAACAACCATGATTAGAGGGACTGCCAGGCGCACCGAATCAGTATCAGAAACTGCAACGAAAAGCAAATTACCGCACTCCATCTAGATGGTCGAACGAGCTTCAAGATGACATTCCTGTAATATCGTTTGACCGGCACGGCAGACAAGTGTGCCAGTGGAAGCCACTCACGATGGTGGCTGTGCAAGAGAGTACATAACCTAATGGGGTGACTACATATGACCATTGCACCAGACATGCGAATAAATATGGATTCTCACGAAGAAGACTGCTGCTGCAGTGTTATATCTTAGTCCAACAAGGTCCAGGTCAGCCGCCATGCCCGCAATTCTGGCATTGCCTAAAACCGGCGTAAGCGGCACGGACACACCGAGAAGTACTAGGGTCACACTCGCCAATATTAGTGCGGTCCCTGCAGACATTCGTGGATTGAATTTAGGCAGTACGGAACCAACATGTAACTCACAAGAAAGAGAGGAGATACAGCAACGAGACAAGAGGCAGGAGGTGCCAGTCTAGCTTCGCCAGGACCTTGGCACGCACATGGGCACTGAGATTCACAACGTCGCCGCCAGAAGCCCTCCTGTCAATGGCAGGATCCAGGCCGATACCGACCTTGAGATCGTCAGAGGGTGAATGGGGCATCAGGTTGGTGCGCAGATGAGGCGGGGGTTGAAGGCCCTGTCACTAGTTTCTCCCGCTATTTCATACTTCGTGATTTCCTGAAACAGGCATGATGCGGATGCGATGCGATACGTTTGCTTTACGTTCCCAAGTCCGTTGGTCCCTTGCGACGGTGCAAGTGGATGTTCAACGGCGACTGACGCAGCAAGGCTATTTGAATATGGAAAGACAAGCCCCTTGCGTTGACCTGTTTAAAATCGAGCCCGATGGACGGGTGGTCATTACACGTGGTTGAGTGCGTGATACATAGCTCGTTATTCAGTGCCCCACTGATTGATTGATTGCGGTGTTGAGACGGCTCAGCATAACGATGCTTCTGAGAATTTCCACCGAAACCGACAGCAGATGGCTCAGGGAGCCCACGGAAGCCACACCTCGGCGACGTTCCTTTGGACTACCGCCGTGTCGAATGAGTGACCCGTTCACAGGAACATTAATGCAGGAAGGATAAAGCGCCCTCCTGAGGCCTCAGGGTCCAACAACATCTTGATATATGTCATGATCGGGAATCATTCTCGAGGCGATGTTTCACGTCGTTTCGAACGCGCTTTCCGTTTGCTCAATCTCCGACGTTTTCATGGTTCCCAGGGTGCATTAGACCTGATTCATTTTGGATCAACCTGGGTGTTTGAGCTTCGTCTTACGTTATGTAAATTCTCACCGCCAACTCGTATGCGCTCGAACCTACATTCACACTGGAAATAGTACATGCATCCCTGGTCGCATAAACCGCCAATCATCGACTGAAACAGAAGTCCATAAATGAACGAGCGGGAAATGCAGTCGTCTGCAATAGTTGCATGGCGCTGGTGGCCCGTTATCCAGTGACTTCTGCTTGAAAGCACGTGTAACATGGACTCCTGGGAGGATTTGCTGTCAGGATCGCTAGTTAATAAGCCCCTCCAGTATATTGTGCCCTATGACGACCAAGCAAAGTATGTTGCCCAAAGTCCGACATCGTGGAGATTTCTAGTCTTAGGCGGCCTGAAAGAAACTACAAGAGGAGCGTTCAGGACAAGCTCCCGGACACTGGGTAGCGGTATCCGCGAAAATCGTCGCATCTGCCACCACAAGACAATGCAAACAGGCCGGGTTGAGACGATATACATAAAGCAGAAATAATGTATGTGAGGGAAACGCAAAGATGGCTACTTCTTTTTTATCGCCCTTAGACGGATAGTCTCATTGCCGATGAAAACGCCCTTCAAAGGCTGGGTAAGGGGGGGGGAATGAGAGAGATTGTGGGATACCCACTTTGCCTTTGTATGGTTCTGGAGGACGTAATCTTCGGATTTTGGCAGCGAAGTGGCCCAAGGCGACGTTGTTCGTACTGCTGAGCACGATCTTGGTAGCCGACGGGACTTCAGCGTTGATATGAGCCGGAATGGGCACGAAGATATTGTGGGAGTGTCCGAGTTTAAGGTTAAGCCTCTTTCCGTTGCCACCTGCGAGGGTGCCTCGTGGGTCGTCCTCCAACGCAGCCCGGTACCCGACGCCGACGAGGTAAAGCGGTTTTGAGAATCCACTGGTCATCCCGGTGACGGCGTTCTGTATCAGAGATCGCGTCGTTCCCCACATGGCGCGCTGGTGCTTCACCGAGCCGTCCTGAACGGTCAGAGACAATACGTCCGGCTGGGGGAAGGAAAGTTGCATGTATGTCTCGAGAGGGACGGTCGTTTCGCCGAGCGGGCCCTTGACGGCGAGGGAAGTCGTGCATGGGGTGAGGGTGATATTGGATGGTATTGGAATAGGCTGCTTCCCAATGTTGGATATGAATCCATACAGCCGCGCAGAGCTACTGAAACGTCGTAGGGTATTCATGGAAAACGATGCCTTGGCGGAGTTTCAACACGAGCGTACATAAGATCAGCTTCTTCAAGTTCTTGTATACATTCTCTCTCACATGGCCGCCGTGGCCCGGTGTCCTGGAGGAGGGCCGCTTTGCCAGTAACATAAGCACATCGAAAATCGATACTAATCCAGAGTCTGTCGACGACGGTAATGGGACGCACCAGGCAGACAACTCCTCAGACGAGAATTGTATTTCTTGCCATGTTCGATCACGATCACGACACTGATACGCCCAACATCTAGCTCCTATCTCATTCTCCCTCACTACAACTGGATACTCTCATCCTCTGTTATCCGGTCAGTTGCATCGTCCATCATCGCTACCCTCCTCACCCTCCCGCAGGGTGGCCATTTCGCGATGATGTGGGGCTAGTTCGTTCCTTGCACCTTTGTTACCTGAGTCGCGGCGAGCTTGCATCATCCATGCTGTGAATGTCCTGTCTGAAGTAAAGCAGTTTCGATTCCAGCCTCGCTCTGAAGGACAAGTACCAGCCTTTACTACTTCTCCGCCAAGATGACGTCTGAAAAACGGTCTGCGCTTGCTTCCTGGATCACTGGATGGCCACTAGTCAAATGGCTTTGGTTTGTTCGATCAACTTCTCGTGGTATGTACTGTTCGCAGACTCCTTGTAACCTCGTTCAACTTGCGCTAGTGCCGAACTTATCACGGGCACAGTTTTCCTGAGTTCTGGAGCGACCTATGTACTCCTCGCCATTCTTTGCTTTGTTGGTCTTCGTTATTATCAGTAAACGACCTGCCCCTCTTGAGCTTCCTTGACGCCTTTTGTGTCGCCACGACTCCGACAATCACCGGCACGATATCCCTGCTAGTTTGTTCGAGGGGTATGGTCCCTCCTATAAGACGCGTTCACAAAGTTCGAAAATAATACTGGGTGGTCCGATAGTAGGATGTTTCTACACGCTAACAATAACGTAGATGTTTGGGCGTTTATTCTAGCGTTTACTACGCCAATGTGTGCCTGACGGGATGTGAGTTATGTATTACCCAACCTTGAATGCAGCTGCGACGCGCGACTGCCATCGCCATCACGGTTGGAGTCCTAGGAACCTAGACCGCATCATCGTTTGCCACTTATTCTATTCCGGGTGTGCCGCAGTCAAAGTGTGCATCATTCGCTGGTCCGGATGTCTTCTTGGGTGTCCTCGGCGTAAAAAGGTGCTTTAGTGCTTCAGGTGCGCATATTTGAATTCTAGCTATGGTTTCATCTCGGGCTATTGACGGGTCGACAGTCGTGTTCGTCCTCTCTGGGGATGACGCACTCACGGGCTCGCGGTGGTGGAAACGAAACGACCGGCATACTCAGACGCCCGTTAACGCCGTCTGGTCTGTTACATCGCTTTCTGCAATCTGTGGATTGCTTTCCTTCTCACTGGCAGCATTCAACTCGCTTGCGTCGTGCGTCTCCCTCCTTGCGCTGTGCCGTATTATTCAACGCACGTTTCCTCGTAGTGCCTCGGTAATTGGACTGTACATTTCCTATGTTGCCCTAATCCACTTCCGCATTACATCTGGATAAGCTCAAGCCTGGACCTTTCCACCTCGGGCACTGGTCTAGACCTATCGGAGTAATAGCAGTCGCATGGGTTGCCTTTATGGTTGTGATGCTGTTATTCCCTTGCAGCCAGACAGTGGGTCCGAAGGCGACGAGTGAGTCCACTTTTCTTCATTCTATCAGCGATGTCCAAACAATGCCCGTTATGGCCGTCTTCGTCTTCGCAACGGCCTGTTGGGAGACATTGGTTCCCCGGACCCATACCCAACTTAGGTTGCGATTCGGCACCGTCGTCGACGGACAGTAAGATATCGATATCAAGTCGTCAATGTTGTAGGTAGTCAACGTGACATGTATTATCGTCTTTGAGAGCATCCTGAGCTGTCTCGCGCGACCGACTCGGGACAGTCGCACCGTCAAATTCGAAAGGCCGTGATGCACCGAGGGACGTACCTGCACTGTGCTGCGCACCGTGTTGGCACACTGCAGCGGACGCGGTCAGGCTACAGCGCACAAGTAGAAAAAGAGTGGAGCCGGTGTAGGCATGAGCTAACGCTGGACGCGCACGGAGCAAGACGCGAAGAGAGGTGCCGGTGCTCGCGAAGGGAACACTCTGAGCCTCCGAGCGTGTATTCACGGTTTTCTGGACACGGAGAGGGGAGGAGGTGGAGGCTGTCGCCTGGATGTCTCAAGATGGCAGGCGCGCTTGGAATGCAACAACTGTGCACTGGCCGCTTGTTTCTCATCCGCCGCGCTACTCTGGTTCCAAATCCAACCAACCTCCCCGTCACACCTTGACTTTGTCCGTCCTCCACTCCCACCTTTCTTTCGCACCACCCCCCCAAAAGACTCAGTGTTCCGTGTCCCCGACCGCGGTCAAGCAAAGATCAATATGGCAGCATACTACGCAGGCGATTCCGTGCTGACCCATGTAACCTCCTTGTACCCTTATGGCCAACAAGACGATCCAGGGAGCCAAGCACAGAGCTCTACCTTATACAATCTCCCCACCGACTCGGAGGGGGATGTGGAGGTGGACGAACTAGAGTCCGACACGGAATCAGAGCAGCCCGGCGCGTCCCCGTCTGAGAAGAAAGCAGGAAAAAGACATGGGGAACGCGTTCCGGGAACGACGTTGCTTCCTATTTCTAGAGTCGAGAACATCGTGCAGGCGGACGGTGTGTCGCTTCCTGGCCACGGAAACGGACGCTGCTGACGCGATTTCGCCTCCTTTTCCCAAGGTATAATAACAAATCTCTCCATGTCCAAAGAGGCCTCGTTCGTCCTATCTGTTGCAACGGTGCGTGTCCTGCTCGCCTCTCGTGATTCAGGGGTTCATCTTACCCGTCAGGAGGAGTTCATAAAACGCATGGTTCGCGCCGGACAACAACAGGCTTCCGCATCCCGTCGGAATTTTGTCAACTATGTGGACATGGGTCAGCCTGGATTCAGCAGTGCACGACCTTTTGACTGATTGTTCTCTAGCGGCTTCCACTCAACAGTACCAAGAATTCATGTTCCTCCGAGGTATTTACTCACTCAATCCTGGCAAATCCCACGAATTGACGTGTTCCATCGTCCCAGACACGATTCCTGAGCCAGTCTCGCTCTCTGACGCATTAGAGAAACGGAAGGCTAAAGAAAAAGAAGACCTAGAGACAAATCCCGCCATGTGTTCGGCCTCGCATTCAAACTTCCTGGGGTCGCTGCTGTCTGGTCATCAGCCCAATGGTAGACTGAAATCAAGAAGTCGCCCAATGAACGGCAAAGAAAAACCGAATGCGAGCGCGTCCCTGCAAAGCGAACGTAGGAGACAAACAGGAACCATGGAACCACCAGATGACCCCGCACTGGCCAACATAGCCAGGAGTTCTAGCGGGAGAGTGATACGGAGAGTAGCCCGTCAGGACGGAGCTGGTGACGATGAGATAGAGATGACCAACGGCTTCGCGTACCCTCCGGAATACGATCCTTGGTCCGGTTCAGCATCACCAAGACGGTTACCGATGACGAACCGATCTCCCCATGACATTCATGACTCGACATCGCCCTCTTTCGCTTCTCCCTGGCCTGGTCAGTTCACGGGTCCTGCCAGTGCTTTCCTACAGGACCCTCAGGGAGCGTTTGGGCGGATAGTTCACAACCCGGGTCGTACTATTTATTCACAGCACTCACGCCCAGAAAACGGGTCATATTCTTAACTGCAGCACTTTTCACTCAGCCCGAATGTATCCACTACACATCGATTAATATGCACTGGCACATCTCCTTTCTGCATACCAATGCGGACTTGCTCCGCCTATGACTTGGATACGACGAGGGCGTCGGGCGGGTGTCACGGGTCCAACTATAGTTTGAGGTAATCTCTGATGCATCAGGTTGGCAAAAGCTATGGACACTGTAGCGTATGAGGGCTGAAGGCAACTTGGTCGCTCTGATAATCTAATCTTATCAATGGAACCGTGGGTCCTCCAAATACGAGCGGTCGAGCTCAGGCTGCGTTTATCGACCATCATACGATGGGAACCGCCGAACGCGGGTTTCAACTACCTATCATCAACATCGCGCCCTACTTAGATGATCAATCGGTCGGTACCCCGGAACGAGAGGCAGTATCCAAGGCTCTTCACTTGGCCTGTGTCGAATATGGCTTCTTTTATCTGAACATCTCTCATTTCGTCGATCCCTCTGAGACCGAAGAACTGACGCAGCTCGCCCGGGAATTCTTCGCTCTACCTGAAGCTGAGAAGGATCAGATCGCACTTAGGCATCAAGACTTGGCTCGAGGTGCGCAGACGGCATACTCATCCCCTGCTACAGGCCCGCCCATTGTTCCATCGTACAGGTTACCAGAGGCTCAAGGAAAACGTCACCAACGGAAAGACAGACAACCACGAGGGCATCGACTTTTACAAACCCGTCGAGAACCCAGACAAGTCGCGACCGCTCTGGGGTGAAAACCAGTGGCCGACCGTCCCACATTTCCGGACCAGATACGAGCAATGGATCGACAAGATGAAGAAACTCGGGATGATTCTCATGGAAGCGCGAGTATCCGTCTTATCGTAGAGGTGCGTTAGAGCTGAGTGGCCGACAGGATGGCGTATGGCCTTGGGATGAACACAGAGGAGTGGCTCGAGCTTCGTGCTCAGGTGGATGACAGTTTTTGGGTGATGCGAATCATCGGTGTGTGCCCAAGGGCGCCCGAGTCCCCAGCTTATTTCTCCACTCCGTAGGTTATCCGCCCCTTCCCGACGATCATGACGGTTTCTCTTGTGGGGTACATAAGTACGTGGGTGGTTCGAATCTCGAGGGACCGCCTAACTCGCTCACAGAGACTACGGATGCCTGACGTAACGATGACTTCGTGATGAAAAGATGCTGGGCCACTGATGAGATGATCTTAGATTTCTTTATGCGGACCCTACCAAGTCGGCGCTGCAAGTGTTCTTACGCAAGCGTGGGCATATTTCAGAAGCTATCAACAAACTCCCAGACAAACAGGGGGGTGAAGAAGGAGTTTGGATTAACGCGGACCCAGTTCCCGGGTGCATTATCTGCAACATTGGCGAGAGTGAGTCAAAGAGTCCGTCGCTAAGATTACTCACCCACAGCTGGGTAGTGTGGGAGATATGGACGAACGGCCTGTACAAAAGTACCTTGCATCGGGTAGTCCATAGAGGAACGAATTATCGGTTTGTGCCGTTCTCCTGGGGTGATTGCCTGTCTTGACCTCTTTCATTCATAGCGTCTCGTACGGTTTCAACTTGTTTTTGTTGAGCGAAATTGATGCCTCCTCAAGGATTCCCTTCTTCTTTGAGCCGAACTTTACGGCGCACATTAAGCCGTTGCCGGCTGTGATGCGCACCGCGGCGGAGAAGGGCGACGTGGGGCAAAGGGTCTATGAACCGGTCGTGTATGGCGATTTTCTGATGAGAAAGGTGGCAAGTAATTTTGCTGTCGACAGCCGAGGAAAGTACAACTGACAAGTGGAGGAATTGGCCCAATGCCGAGTTGTTGGTAGAATCGTAGATTGGTGGTAGTACCACGCTTACGTCACGTGCCACTCGTGTCCCCCAACTTTGGGCAGGGATGCATCGATGAGTCGTATACTATTGTTTCATCGACAGCGATTGTTCTCAGATTATTCACCTCGGAGACCTTTATTTGCAAGAACGATGTCGTATGAAGCATCACTCTCAAAGCTGCCTTCCCTCTTGAAGGATCTGGTTGCGAATGCGAAAGCAAACACAGGAAAGACCGATGCCGACAAGCAGGAAGTGGTGAGTTGGCTAGATAAAGTCGCTGCAGGCGACGTCGCAAAGCCAGAGTGTTTCTCGGTGAGTTGACTGGTACCACGCGCGATACCAACTCACGATCGTCGTGCGGCTCTCCTAGGACTTGGAGCCTCTCTTGGTCCCTCGGACGTACGCCGTCAGCAACTACTTCACGGCCGCCGACGTCGCGCTGTACGGCGCCCTTCACCCGACGCTGGTATGTCGCGCTTGTTCAGGCGTCGTCCGACCCCTCTGCCTCACTCTCTGTCTAGTCTCAGCTACAGCCAGCCCAATATCACGCGACGCCCGCGATCACGCGTTATTTCGACCACATACAAGCGCTTCCGTCCGTGCGCGCCGCAACGCAGGCCCTGTCCCCCGCATTCTCCGCGATACCGTTCGACTTTGAGTCGGCGCCCAAGATCGAGCGAAAGGAGGGTCTCCCGAAGAAGAAAGAAAAGGCTTCAAAGACTGTCGACCAGGAAGAATCGGGTGGGATGGCTACGGCAAAGGCTATCGCGAACGAAAATGTTGGCGAACCGCTGAAAGAGAAGGATAAAAAGGAGAAGAAGGGGAAGAAGAAGGATGCTGCCGCTGTCGAGGATGGACACAAGAAGGTCAAGGGGAGTGGTGGTGGTGGTGGGGCGGTTTCTGCTGAAGATGCTGGTGAACCCGTGCCATCAATGATAGACCTGAGAGTCGGCCACATCGTTGATGGTATGACGTCTTCAGAGTTCTTGCCCATGCTGACAATTTTCTACTAGTGAAGAAGCATCCCGACGCAGACTCTCTCTACATCGAAGTATGGCTAGCTGTATTCCATCTTGTATATTTTCTGAAATGTTTTACAGCAAATAAATGTCAGCGAGGAAACGGGTCCCCGCACGGTGGTATCCGGCCTTGTCAATTATATACCTATAGAGGAGATGCGCGACAAGTATGTCGTTGCAGTCGTGCGTTGGACGATCCACACTGTGAAACAATGATCTTGACTCACCATTGATTTGACATGATTCAGTGTAATCTCAAGCCCGTGTCTATGCGTGGTGTAAAAAGTTTCGCCATGGTCCTTGCCGTACGTAGATCCTGGATTCTTCGGGAGTGTGTTTTGAGTCTGACATTGGTCACAGGCAACCTCAAAAGATGGGAAGGAGGGCGGTGTTGAGCTGATCCAGCCACCTCCCGGCTCAAAACCAGGTGAACGCGTGTACTTCGAGGGACCGGAATACGAGAGTATGCTTGTTGTTCCGCTTTAGCTCGACCCTTGGTCTAAATTTTTATCAGCTGCACAACCAGTATCTCAAATGAATCCCAAGAAGAAAATCTTTGAGACGATCCAACCTGGTGCGAAACCTGGTGATATCTTTATCCGACCCTTCTCACCAGCATCTTCGTATCATCAGGTTTCACGACTCTCGGAACCCGAGAAGCAGCTTGGATCAACCCTGAGACCAAAAGTGTCCACAGAATCTGTACTAAGCACGGTGTTTGCACCGCCCCTACATTTATTGGGGCATCCTTGTCATAGAAAACATGCATGTACATAGTGGACATATTGATCAAGGAAATCAACTAGGGCGACGAGCGTCATTTTGGCTCACTCTCGGTGCTCCCGTCTACGTTGGGTACGGGTCCAGTAAACCAATGTCGGGCGGAAAATATCCAAGAGCAAGACGCGAACAGGAAAATGGAAAAAACGATCACTACGGTATAGTCTATCGTCGTGTTAGTCAAATCAAACGTCGCTCAGTCAGGTAGCATATCAGACTCACTCATCGTCTGTGGGTTGGGAGTCTGTGTCCAGGGAAATAGAAGCATCACCACCATGAACGCGACCCAAATGATGCCTATTGCTCCAATAAATCTGGACCAGCGTCCGAGATGAAAGGGTCCGGGTTTGAACTTATCGTTTCCAGACGTTATCCGGAAGTAAATCGGGGTGACATAGGAGATGTAAAGCCCGATCACGGCAGCACTGTGGAGCGGGAGTTTAGACAGCGAGTCGCATCATTGATGTGCGACGAGCTCACCACGCAAGTGAGTCGAATCCCGTCACCGAGAAGGAGAGCAGCCCGCAGAGTGCGGAGAGGAATATAACAAACCAGACTGCATTCACGGGAGTCTGGGTATGCTGGTTGATTCGTTTCCAATAGCATGAACCTGGCAATGCGTTGTCCCTGGAGAATGCAAATACGACTCTTGATGCGTCCACCGCTTGCGAACATCCGCATAAAAACTGAACTGCCGTTCAGATGGATGACCGTTTTGCAACCACGAAAGACACAAACCAAAACCACGGCCATCGACCACCAAAGAGCAAATGTGCCTTTCTTGCCGAGGATGCTCAGGAATACTTGGCCAATGGGTAGCGAATATTTCGACTGTAATGTCTCAGGGATCGAAGCTGTCGCGAAGGATACTGCAATATACATCAACCAGCCGAGGATTTCAGTCCCTACCACCGCGACCATGATAGCTATTGGAGCTGCTCGGGCGGCATTCGACGTTTCCTCTGCAATATGCACCGCAGAATCGTCTCGAGGAAAAGTCAGATAAGCTAGCGACGAGTCATTCTTCAACCTACAGCCTGTCAGGGACCACATTGGTTGCGTAAATGATAAGATGAACGCCCAGACATCTGCTCTCGTTCAGCATGTATATGCACTGACCAGGAAGAAAAGACATACTGTTGGACCAACCAGTGTTATTTTCAAACTTGAAGAATGCATCCCTAGAAGAGACGATGCCCCTGGAACAAACCAGAAGTGAGACGGTAGCCCCAATCGTCGTGCAGACTAAGTTCAGGTGGTAAATATCTAACTTAGTCAGCGAAACTGCCACGATCGCCACATACGTATGACAACGAGCATCAATATCGACATCCGAGCCAAGGTCTTTGTTCCCGAGGAGCAAAGAATGGCTTGAGTCATATGCAGCGCGCATATTATGCCAAATGTCGCTCCTGGACTCAACACGACTGCGTCATCAGTGGCCATTGCGACGCCAGTTGTAATAACTTCGGTGCTAATGCTGCATGAACGCACATCGGCGTAAACGCGGAGAACACTTACCATGCATAGTTTATCGAACAGATCAAAGTCACCTGGCCCGTGATATTCGACCATCCGGTTATCCAAGAAGCAAGCGCGCATTGCTCCTCCGATGCCATCTTAGCGGAGAAGTAGTAAAGCCCGGCACTTGTCCTATTTCGGCAAAGTCAATATCGGATGGGGCTTCAAGCATGAAGACCCACGGCATGGAGGACGCCAATTCCGCCATTGAAGCTGCAACGCAAGTGATGAAGATGCAAGGGATGAACCAGCCCCACACCATGGCGAAGTGTCCGCCTGACATTATTCTATGTGAGGTGAACGTGAAGTAAGATTTGTCACTGACCTGCTAGGAGAGGAAAAGAATACCCAGTGGTAATACCAGTGGAAACAGCCAAAATGGTGAGCGAAAATGATATAGTCTCTAGAAGCTGTAGGTTCCTCGCTGAATCATGGTCGTCTTATGCGTTGTGCTAGCGCGTACCGAAAACTCTCTTTTGAACTCGCTCTTATAGCCGAGTTTTCTCAACAAGGCATCATCCGCGCGATGGATGGCAGACACTGGCAGTGTTTCACGACTGTTGTTTGTGAACTCGGGGTCTGGGGGGACTCTCTTTGAGCTAGCCATTCCGTCGTGCAGGGAGAGGAACCTTCTGGGAGTATAGTTCTACCTGCCCACGCCTCTTCATGGCGGTCTATATAGTACATCCAGCCAAACAAGGTGACCATCGGGGCTAAGACCCAAGGTAAGTTGCCGAAGTCATGCGACGGTGTGACCCGGGTGTAGATTAAGCGGGGTTCATACGGGAGGTGGCACTGGCACAAGGGACGGGAAATACGTTACGATAACCGGGCGGTTCTGTTTAGTTGCCAACTGTCGGGGTCCTACCGCGAACTTCATCTTCATAGCGGTGTATGCTCTGTGTCCTCGTGAATCCGCTCGGTCGGACGGCGGGGGTGGATCCCACGTACCGTGGTATCTTACCGCCGAGGAGATCGCATGGCCTCGACCAAACGCCGGTACGGACGTCCCTGCTTGCGATGCCTGTGGCCCGGGTGCCTGACTTGATCAAGTTAAAGCAGCAGGAACCTCCCCAATTGCAACCTGCCATCTACCCGAGGCCGCGCCTCACATGCCACTAGCGCCTCCGCGATTGCCTCGCGCCCCTCGTCCTAACAGGGAGTGCGAACTCGGAAGGGCAGTGGTCGGGGTAGCGGTGCCCCCTGATGAGAGCTTTCGCCGGCTCGAAACCGCGACCCAATGCCGCTCCTCTACTCACTGTATGCCACTACCCTCGCGTGCTCTGGCAGCCTGGCCCTGATCCTCGGAGAGGGGCGCCAGACGGCGCATAAGTGGGAATGACAGCCCGAGGCGTCCACCGCGTCCACAGACCCTGGACTGGCCTCCCTCCTGTAACCTAAATTGCTGGACTCGGTGCAAATGACCCACTACGGACCCCGTGATCATCAGGGAAGTTGTCGTGCCATCTGGCACGTAGTCGAAATGAGGGCTAGCGTACATATGCTGCTGAGTTGTACCACCAACATACTACCAGTCAGACTGGGCACACCTGAGTACTTGGCACCCATATCCCGGATGTCTACTGGTGACAATTATCCTGTATCCGACGTTGGTCCCCGACGGAGGACCGAGTCCTCAAATACTGAACGTACATAGTACAGTGAATACAGTTGAGTGGGGCTTCACATAATCCTGCGGTTAATCAACATCAATCTTAATGTTTTCCTTGTCCTCTGCTTTCGGCGCCCTCAAGGTGAGAATCCCATCAGCCAATTTTGCCGTGATCTTCGAACTGTCCACTGGGCGAGGAAGCCAGACGGTTCGCGTGAATGAAGAAGTTCCGGAGTAGAGGCGCTCCGTGGTCAACTGATTGGAGGGCTCGGAGCTTATGACGGGCCCGGCTGCACCTGCCCCTATCGCCAATATTAATGAACTTGAACAGTCAGGTGCAACGGACATACGTGCCTTCACCTTGAGAAGTCCCTGCTCCAACGGGAGACTCTGGGGTGTCCCCCGGACGGCGATTGAATGTTCTGCCCTGAATGGTGACGCTGCGGCCCCCATCCCCGACGGATATGTCGACGTTTTCCTTCTTCACGCCAGGAAGTTCGGCTTCGACGACATAGTTGTCGCCTTCCTCGGTCAGGTCCAACGCGGGATGGACCGTAGTGGGAGACGTGAAAGAAGGGTCAGCGAGCAATGACCGTGGGACATAATAGGAGGGTGTGGACCTGCTGAGAGGTTCTTCGAGGATGCGAAAAAGGGGTCTGAGTTCGTGCAGGAGCCTGCTGATGGACATGGTCTTCAAGTCGTGCTGCAGGCAACCACCCTCATACAGGGGGAGCAGATGCATGACGTAGTCACTCGGCGCAAACGTAACCACCAGTTTCCGGGGTCCACTGGCAGTGGCAAGTCAGCATACAGCTATTACACGTCGAACAGCTATGTGTGGCCAGGCCACTCAACGACCCATTGTGCTAAGACGGCATGCTCCTGATCGTCGTCATCCTCGAATTTCAACTTGTACATCGCAATATGCTTGGAAGATGTTCCCTATCATCAATCCAGTCATGAGCATTCGTTGAATGTCGTCACTTCCACAGGCTTACACGAACAGAGGGCTGGAGATCTCTTGGTGAAGCTATCACTTCGGCACGATAGAAACAGCTGGTATCGGGATACAGCGCCATCACAGTCGACCCGGCTGGGAATTCTTGATACGCGCTCGGATGTGCCGCGCTGTCTGGAAGAGCATTTGGGTCGGGTAGGGGAATGATAGCTCGAAGTGTTGTGTTGTAACACTGCCCAGGTTGTCCATCTTCTTGTGGCTCTACGTCCTGAACCTCATAGCTGCAATTGTGTTCCATAAAACACCATAGCTGTGATTGATTTGAAAAACGACATACCGATTCTTATCCTGATTAATGCACTTGGTGATGACAGCCAGAATCCAAGTGTTCTCGTCGACGACACTTCCATCTGCAGTCTTCCCAGGAGATGGATGGAAGGCAACTTTGCGCCCTTCTTGTAAAGGCAACTGCTTTGCCAGCGCCTCTCTCCGTGCTTTGGGTTCTCGAGAAAACGGAACCGCAGGTGATGGTCCAACGGATACCCGCGTGGGGGCCGTTGCTGTAGCACGTTGAGCTCCGGCGACAGGAGGAGTCACAGAAGTAGACGTCGGAGAAGGCGATGGTGGCCGTGGACGTTTATTGCGTTTCTCTACTGCGGAAGGCTGTCAGAATGTATGACGGTTCAAGAAAAAGCGAAACCTTGTGGCGATGTTTCAGACGCCTTTCGAAGCGCGATCAGAACGCCGAGCCGTTCAATGGCGTTATTCAGCGCTCTGCGACAAGATTAACATCCAAATGGTACTGATGGTACGGGTTCTCACTCAACCTCTTCCTCAGAGTTGCGGCGCACTTCTTTGAGTGCGGAAGACAGCCGCTTATAATTAGTCCTGAGCGTTTCATAGCTCTCAGTTGGGAGCGAATCATCGGTCGGCCACATGGCGATCAGCCTATTGACACGTCCGATTGTCTCAACGCTGTTTGGATTAGCATAAAAGTTGGAAAGTGTCCCCAATGATTTGCTTGCATGAGACCAGTAGTTTATCTCTGTTCAAGGACTTGTCGTATGATCAGCTCGGCGTGAAAGCGTGGGAACTTGCCTTCGGACGAGGCGGGGCGGGCTGAACCTCGTTTTCTATCCATGCAGGTTGGAAAGAACGGATGCGGGAAATGGAATACGTCAGCAGCTAGTACTAACACAAACCGTAGCCAGTGAGGAGCAATCACTTCGAAGTTCGTTGGGTGGAAGTGGCAATATTAATGACAGTGGTTGGACGAATGATCGAAGTTATGTAACGACGCTGACTCATCCAGAGCATGTCACAGAAATAACTACCGTACAGCTATGTGCATTACCTACTTTCAAGGCTATTTTCCAACCCTTTTTTTGTTGGATCTGCTAATTTCCGCAGTGATACATCGTAGACAACTGTCAGCGAAGAAGCAGTGAGGGGTCAAAGCATACTGATAAAATGGAGTTCACCTTCTTCGACCTTTTTGAGATCATATTTAAGGCTGTCAAAACGTCGGCGCAAGGTATCGTTTTTAAGGTTGAGCTTGGATCGATTCCGAAGGGAATGGATATGAAATCTCCCAATAAAAGCATCGAAAAACGTTACCATTGAGAACCCTGCAAAGATATCTTTCACAAAGACCGAGATACGAAGAGGCGCTTCATAGTCTCCAAGTGTCACTGCGTTGACGGCAAGTCGTGACTAGAAGTGTGGTAAGTCAAAAAGTGCAGTTCTTCACCATAGACTGAGAATCGGCAGGCTTCGTTTACCAGTTCATTAACCAGGCTAATAAGCCCGTGCAGATAGTCTTCCACGGCTATCGAGAATCTGTCGGCCCACTCTTCTTTAACTGGAAACATGAGTTCTCTCTCATCAGAGGACACTGCGGGTAGCTCACTTCCGAACACCTCACTAGCTTGCGAAAGTGTGATGAGGGAACCACTACTTAGGTACTCTACCAGGGCGGCAGAATAGACTGCCGCACGGAGAGAATTCGACCACATCTCTTTCCAGCGCCAGAATTGATTAGGAGGTACGAGAGAGGCGATGGTAGCATTGATATCATGGCAGCTGTGCAAGATTGGCCGCACCGAATCGAGTAGCGGGGAGACTTGAATTCATTCTTGTCAGATGACCATGCGGAGTGTCAAACGAGAGACTAACGAGCGTCCGTCGGGGTGGAGTGAACTTTGTTCAGAATCCCGACCATGACGCGGGTTTTCTTGTCAAGAAGAGCTACTTGCTCCTTGATTTTCTTGCGTGGAACGTAGGCCATAAGTTTCGGTGTGGCCATTCGATGGTGTCATACCTCTCTGACTTCGACATCTTGCTCGAGGAGCTCGTTGAGATAATTCACATCCAGCGCATCCATTTGGTGTGGCCGGATCGTCCCGTAGAGTAAGTGACTTAGTAGGGGCTCAGGCTGACTCGGTTTATCCATTTCCATTTCCGGACACCACCACCTCCAGCGATCCCACTTCCACACCTTTTGTCTATTCCGACTTATTTGATGACCAACGATGTGGACAAGGTCAAAGCTCTACTCGCCAGGCTTCAGGACACGCCCGTCAACTCAGCAGATGGCACAGACGAAGTTCTCGCCCCAATCTTCGCCTATCTCATGAAGGTGCCCTCCAACAGTTCCGACAAATGCTACCATTGGTTTTGCTCTCGTGCGGACCAAGTCACCGTTGGGGCTGCCACCTTTCTCTTAAGGTTGTTCGCCTACAGTAGTCCAAAGGTGAATGAGTGGAAGGCCAGGTTGATAGGGTGTTTGGCGGGTTGTTGCTCTTGCGTTAAAGCTTTCGGCGAGGTCAAGCTTAGCTCCCGGTCAACGTGAGTTCCTTTTTCACCCTTCTCTAGTCGGCTGGGAAGATTGCTCGCTTTCTCATCCTCTGCCTCTCGTTCTCTGCCCAATGTTCAGGCATGATGAGGTTCGCATAACTGATTGAGGAAAACAGGTATTTCGGTGCTTTTTCGGACGAAATTCTCCGCGGATTTTACAAGAGCTTCGACGATTGGGAGTTAGGATTCGTGAAGGACGGTTTAGCCTCGGCCGGAATCACTGGCTCCTCAAACGACTCATCGACTCTGCGCGGCGCGCCGCCCGGATTAATATACCATGCTGTCTCCAATTTGCACATTCTTCGGGATCCCGACGTCCTTGGGTTGGTACGCTCCCAACCGTCTGTCTCAAGCTGGCCAGCAGACGTGCCGCCTCCTGGGTTATTCATTCTCCTGTTCGACGAATCTTCAGTCGTGAGACAGTGGACCAGGTCTTTTGTGGTGACTTGCTCGGAAATTCCCATGGCCGAAGAGCATTTCGTCACCGGGCATGAGATGGCACTTCGAACTATATTTAATCTCATCGCGAAGAGCGCCAAACAACATGATCCCGTTGTACTGGGCGCGCCGTCAACGGAGGAGGAGACCTTTTCTGTCGACTTGTTGTCCTTGATGTCGGACCCATGTGAAATCTGGGTCGGATTCTGTCAAGTTCTTCGCCAGATACCCACCAAAATAATTATACGTTCATACGGAGGTGCCGACTGTCGAAGAGTTGTCGTAAGTCACTTGCATGACACGGGTCCCCGTATGTATATCAAGTTTCCGGTTTTGCAGATACCTGATTGAGTTCCTTTTCTAGAGTTCGCCCAGATACTAAAGTGTATGCTTTTCCTCCTCAAACGCTTGAACTCTGGTATTTGGAATGGCGAGGCACCCGAGTTCCCGCAGGTCGTATTCGATGCCATCAAGGATAACCCCTCTTATATTAAATTAATTGAGGGTGTCCCTCTAGATGAAAAACCTTGGGTTCTCTCATGGTTTGGAGAATATCTACTATCATTGAAAGACTCTGGCGTCTTTGGCGATGTGCTCGCAAGAATTGTAGACCTACTTTGCGAGGAACTCCAGCACGAAAGGTTCAAGGAAGTCCGTCCAGTAGTTATGCTTGCTGCTATAAGGGTCAGCTGTTGCGTCTCATATCTATATCGAGGTTTCAAACTAATATCCAACTATAGTTACTATCGTCGTTGGTCCGTAGGAGCCAGACTGAAGAATTGGCTCATCATCGTCAGACGATATCCGCTGTTCTGGACATTCATGTCGACGTTCTTATATCCGTCGCTTTTGGGCGCCATTATGCAGACGAAAAGTGGAAGGCAGCCCGCAGCGCTGCTCGTGATCTCGTCAAGGCAAGCCTCGCGCGAGACGTGCAGGGGATTGCCACTGCAATCAACCAATCTTGCGTGTTTCTTGCGGGTCAAACTGACACATTCGCGGTGTGCGCCATCCGAGAAAACATGTGGACGAAGACGTACGAGTCCCTGCAGACAAACGATGTGGATGGTGCTACTTGTCTCCTCGAGCTGGCTGCCCAATATGCCCATCTGGATGTTCTGAACACCCGCGCATATAAACCAATTCTTTCGAAACCGAACGTCAAAGTGGCCTTTGATGCCATCAATCACTCCCTCCAAGTTACGAGACAAGGATTTGTTGAGACAATATCCAAATTTGCCAACTATAACCAACCAACCTTGTTGCGTGATGTTCTTCGTCGCCCAGAGGTTGCTAGGAACGTCATGATTCTCATGCTATCTCCAATCGACGACATTCAAACTGCTGCCAAGACCTTGGTGGGGCAAGCATTCGATGTGGACGTTCGTCTTGATTGCTTTCGCGCACTGCTCTCTAATCTACCAGACTTCTCCCTCTCCGCTATTTTCGCATTCCTCGAAAAGTTTGTTCGACATGCCCCTCAAGTCACCGAGGCGTGCAGTCTGTCAAAGTCTCTTGTACAATGTTTCACGGATATTACCGAGGTGCTCTGTTCCAGTCCCGATGGTTTACTGCACTCAGACAAGTTCTTGCGACCCGAGGATCAGCAAGGTCCTGCTTCCCAACTCCCTCAGCTGTGGACGCTCATGACACAATCGATTACCGTGATATTTAAACGGACTCCATTGTGGGCGGAATTCTTTGAGATACCCCAAATGACGGTGTGGATGCGGGATGCACTCATTTTCGGTCGGGACATGCTGGCGCAGTGGAAAGTGATTGAATCTGCTGCTATCAAAGCTACAGAGGAAGAATCCACCCTCCGGACTCGGAAACCATCCAAGTTGTCTCGGGTCGGAAAGCGGATGATGAACGATCTTCAACCTGTCTTACCTGAGCTTGCGCGGTGGCTTCGGCTGTCAGACGAAGAGTTGCTGCACCAGTCCTTTGCCCTTATCCAGACTGTCTTGGATTGTTTTTGGACAACAGGCGTGCCGCCCTCCGAAGCTGGCCTGGCGAAGCTGAACAAGCATGTGGACGACGCTCGCAAGACCACTCAAGGGGCTCCGAGGACCCGACTCGACTCTGCTCGTATAGCCAAACTCGAAGATGCCCTAGCAACGTTTGAGAGCGACGACAGCGATGTGGAAGTCATTTCGGTGACAACTGCCAGTAGTCGTGCTTCTGCTCCTGTACGCAGAGATACTAAATCAGTGCGCAAAGAGGTGCAGACAACACTTAAGCCGTTGGCTCCCCAGAAACCTGCGAAAGCACTTCCCGTGGACCAAGCCAAGCTAGAGGCACCTGCCTTCCCCACTTTCAAGAGGACATCAGCCAGCTCTGCTCCCAGTCGTCCACTTCCTGTTCGCACTGAGGTACCCAAGGTACCTCGTGCGGTGGACTCATCATCTAGTGAATCCGAGTCTGACGTTGATGCTGGGGGTGCAAAAGGTTTGGCCGCTCTCGCCAAATTTCAGAAGTCTCCTAGAGTGCAGAAGCCCGCTGAGCGACGTCAAATCCGAATTCTTGATGTCACGAACCAGGTGCAAAATGCAACCATGGAGCGACTCAATCGAAGGGACGATGCACGTAGGAGAGCCATGCGGCTCAAACCAGACATTTCTGGTCTTCACCGTGCCCTCCTGTCATGGAATTATGATCATGCTGGCCCAGATCCTCCGACCCAAGGAGCGCTATCAAAGCTCCTTCACGTCCCGGACAAATTTACAGACTACCACCATTACCTCAGTGTATTCGAGCCACTCTTGTTGCTTGAATGCTGGGCTCAGATCGTCCAGTCAAAGGAGGAGACTCAGCCATCGTATGATTGCAAGATTTGTTCGAAGCAGTTCACAGACGAATTCGTTGACCTGGAGGCCACTATATCCGAGGCACTTCAGAAAGATTGGCGTCTATCAGAGATAGATGTAGTTCTGCTTAAGCATCCTTCCGGGAAAACCTCAATCCTTGCCAAAACGCAGTCATACCGAGCTACTCAAACTGGCGCACAAACTACTCTTCGATGTTTCATACCCAACAGGATCGATCCTGGTTTGCAGATCAACAGCATCTGGAGCTTGAAGAAGGTGTTCAGGTACTGTTGATCTTCGAACAACTGCATTCGCGACGTTGACCTTCCTTCAGCTTGGCCACGTTGCATCGCGAATATGGAGCCTTGATAGGCCTTCCTTTCTACGACGCCTTTCAGTCGATTATGCAACCTCGTATTTCTGCAATGCCACACCTGGAAAAACACGATGTTGACCAAGCAATGTCGAACTACCGGGTTAACGAGCCTCAGGCAAGAGCTATCCTCGGTTCATTACGAGCGGAAGGATTCACTTTGATTCAAGGGTAGGTGGACTTGTCCGTCCTAATGGCTCGCTGCTCAAGTTTCACTGTAAAGTCCCCCTGGAACAGGTAAAACCTCGACTATATGCGGATTGGTCGAGGCTTTCTTGTCACGACGTCCCCGGGCTACGACTTCAATACATGCGGGGCGGAATTCTACTCATGCAGACAAAGGGCCCGTACAGAAAGTTCTTCTCTGTGCCCCAAGTAACGCGGCGATCGATGAGGTCGCTAGTCGCTTGAAAGAGGGCTACCGAGGTACCCAGAGACGCGGAGAACCCATCAAAGTAGTTCGCATTGGCAATGAAAAGGCTATTGACATCAGCGCCCGGGACATCGCGCTAGACTACCTTGTGGAGCAGAAGCTTAACGGCCAGAAGATGCCAGGCTACGATGACGCTGGAAAACAGATAGCGCAGCTTCGACAGGACATAGAATCCGTCAAACGAGCCAAGCAGCAGAAGTTGGAGGAACTGGCTACGGTTCAAAACAATACCGCCCGAACACTTGCGATCGAGGAAGAGATCAAGAAGTTGAACTCTCGCCGAATGACTTTGAGTCAACAGTTCGATCGCTTGAAGGACAAACAAAAGTCCGACAATCGAACCTTCGACGCTGTGCGCAGGCGAACCCGCATCGAGGTTTTGCAGGAGGCGGACGTGGTATGTGCGACGCTCGCTGGATCTGGCCACGAGTCGATCGAGCAGCTTGAGTTTGAGATGGTCATCATCGATGAAGCTGCCCAATCTGTTGAATTGACTTCGTTGATTCCTTTGAAATTTCGCACTCCCAAGTGCATCATGGTTGGAGGTAGGCGCCGATTACCGTAACTGTGCGATGTAGAATCTGACCTGTCATGTAGACCCTCAACAACTTCCGCCAACCGTACTCTCCCAAGAGGTAATTAGACACCCTTCCATAGGCAGAGTTCCTTTCTGATGGTCTCATTTAGGCATGTAGATTCAATTACAATCAATCACTCTTTGTTCGGTTGCAAAAACTGCGTCCTGAGGCGGTCCATCTACTAAGGTGAGCGTAGTGTAAGGCTTTCCGACCAGCATACTCAAAGATCCAACAGTATTCAATATCGTATGCATCCGGAAATCAGTCAACTCCCTAGCAATCTGTTCTACCAGGGTCGTTTACTTGATGGACCTGATATGGCTGCGAAAACCAAACAGCCCTGGCAAACTCACCCGAAGTTTGGTTGCTATCGCTTTTTCAACATATCACGCGGCCAAGAGGAAGGGACTGTCGGTCACTCCATGAAAAATGTAGTGGAAGCCCAAGTCGCTGTCTCACTTTACGCGAGACTCCGCAAAGAATTCGCATCGATTGATCTCGACTACCGGGTTGGTATTGTCTCGATGTATCGCGGTCAGGTAATCGAACTGCAACGTACATTCGAGAGGAGGTTTGGAGAGGATATTCGTGGCAAGATACACTTTCATACAGTGGACGGATTCCAGGGTCAAGAGAAGGATATCATAATCCTTTCGTGCGTACGCGCTGGGCCAGGTGTACAGTCAGTTGGCTTCTTGGCTGGTATGCTTTGTGGATATTGGGGTGAGTGAATGACTGAAATCATGTCAATTAGATGTGCGCCGAATGAACGTCGCTATTACTCGAGCGAAATCCTCCTTATTCATCCTGGGCAATGCGCCGACGCTCGAGAGGAGCAATGAAGATTGGAAAAAAATCGTGAACAACGCCAGAACTAGGTCCCTGTTGACTGATGTAAGTTCCCATTACCCTTGGTCACTAATATTTACATTGTCGTCACGCACGCAGGTGGACGCGTCTTATTTCACAGAACGGGCCCCTGCGCAGTCAACCCGGCCGGCTTCTCCCACCAAGGCCAACAAACGACCTGTTCCAAAGCCTGCAGAACCAGCAAATCTCGTCACTCCTCAGAGCTTGGCTGAATCAGTTCGTGCTAAACCGCAGTCGCAAGGTACCCTTTCTTCTCCAACCCTCCCCACTTCGGTCCAAACCGCAGCCGGGCCAAGCAGTAACCGTATGCAACACCCACTTCCCAAAAAGCCACTTCCCAAAAGGCCACTTGTTGAGGAAGCATCTTCGTCGACGAAAGAGCACAGACCGAACCCACCGCCACGTAAGCGACCCAAGAAGGACAAGGGGAACATCTTCATTCCCAAGAAATCCAAACCGTAGACGACATGCTTTATACTGTCGAGATCTCTTAGCATATTCACCCTTTCCCCTAAACAATTCATCTACCTAGCTTACATTGTTCGGCTGCACAGGATGTAATGCATTCCTATTACTTTACCTATTATCACTGCGTCGCTTTTGTGGGCGGTAATTCCCATTGATCCGGTCCATAGCTGGGTATCGTCATCAATATGCCTGCGCTGTTGTTTGCAGGTTTAGTGAAGGTGCAAAGGGTTTTTCCGAGAGTGGGAAGCCATGCCGGATTGATCAGAGTAAGTCCTGCCAAAGCGTCAGACGAAGTGCGGAGGATTCGGGATGGCATACCTTTCAGCCAGGGTCGGGTCGTTCTGACGATCTCGGTGAAGACGATGTAATCCGGCGGGGACCTTTGTGAGAGGACAGACGTAGGGTGAATAAATACGTCTTCTTGGATACTCATCGCTCTGTAGGAGACACCTTTCGCAGTCGAGTGCTGAACCCCGGTAGCAAACTTTTTTTGTACGAGATCTTTTCGGACGGCTACTTGATCGATGAATGCAGCAGCCAATAGCTGGCGAAGAACCTTCAGCTGCGAGGTACTGCTCAGTGCCATTTTAGCCAGTAGCAAACGAAATAGCTAACCTGTGTTTCGTTGGGTGGTTCAAGAGGTCGTGCGAGTCCCGTATCTGCGCCGGGGAAGGTCGCGCTCACAATGTGGCAAATCTGAGCCCTGAGTTTATGAATCTCTTCCATGGACTAGACGACACATCAGCTGACCAGGCTCGGAATCAGGACCCTTCAAATCATACTTTGGGTCGAACGAAATGTTCCGAGCAGAACTGCAAGCCACCCCCGGAGAACTCGTATGCACCGACGACTGAGAGTATCCGAAAGATGTCACTAGTGGACTTGCCCAAGGAAGCATGGATCTGGAAAGGGAATATCAGCGTACCGCGGTGAAAAAATCTTCTGGTAATACCTGTTGTGTCTCGAAGAAAGCCTTCCGACGCACTCTGCGAGCCTCTTTCGCCTTGATTCGTTCGTTTTTGATGTACTCTAACTCAACCTTCTCTTCACCGTCGGAATTCTTACCATCGTCTAATCCTTCGTGCAGAAAAGGATCCCCAACAGTCATGATGGATACGATGCTGATTACATATGGCAAACAACCATGTTGTTGACCAGTAACTAGCATTCGAGAATAACGGGGAGAAAGAGGAAACAAACTCATCGACTTTCCGAGAGAGGTAATCTTGCCACCGATCGTGCCGATAAAAGCTTCCGAGTTCCCAAGTGGTGTATTGCTCACCGCCCCGAGGTGAGTTAATATCGCCTCAGCCTTCCTCAATGACTGGGCGTCAGGGGGGGTTGGAAAAGGGAAATTCACCACAGTATCGATGCCCATGCTCTTCATCTGAAGTACTACGCCTTCGATGGGCGTACGCAGGATTTCGGGTTGCGCGAACTGTTCAAAATAGTGTTGGTAGAGCGCAGATGAATAGAGCCTGTAGCAATGACCAGGGCCTGTCCGCCCAGCTCGACCAGCTCTCTGCGCTGCGGAGGCTTTCGATATCCAGTTCACCTGGAAAGACTGTATACAGCTTGTGGTATCGTATTTGCGCTGATAATTGCTATGAGAATGCGCGGAGTCTGCGATAAGAAGGAACCTCACCTCCTTTGCTCGCCCACAGTCAACAACGTATCGAATCCCAGGAATGGTTAATGATGTTTCAGCTACATTGGTCGAGACCACCACCAAACGGTGTCCAGGTGGCGGCGATTTGAATACTCGCATCTGTTGGTCGCTCGATAGAAGGGAATAAAGCGGGACCACATGCATTGGCGCTAAGTGGGATGTATCCATAAGTGTTAGGGGGGATCCTGGGATGTCACTCACAGTCGCTCTCTTCTATATCATCTGTGACATCTTCGTCAACGCTATCCAATGCTTCGGGGTCTCCTTCGGAAGCACTATCGTCAACATCCAGGGCTAAGTCTTGGCTTCCGATTGCCAGGTCTACGTCCTCTGCCTCCAAGACCACTGTCAAATTATTTAGTCTTTTTTCCGAGGACACATGCGTTGAGATGGCATACCATCCGCAGCAGCGACCATACTTATAGGGTCTGGAGGTTCGTCCGTAAAGAAATCAGAGGCATTGACCGAGCGCCTTTTGTGCATTCGGGTCTGGATGGCTTTACGGCTGAATTTCGCTTCCAGAGTCCTGCAAACACCCAATATTTCGCTCTGACCCGTTAGAAATATCAAGATACCGCCTGGGGGCAGGCGAGAATGAATTTTCGTCGTCTTTTTAATTGCTTCCTTGACATAATCCGACGGTGTTCGGCGATTGAAATGGATTGTCACTGGATGCTGGCGTGCAGAAACGCTGATTACCGGAGGGGAAGCGGGGAAGAGGAGCTTATTATCTGCAAAGTCGCTGACCCGTAGGGTTGCTGACATTATGATCAAGCGCAGAGGTTTTGTGTTGTCCTTTCTATCCTTCCACATTTGCTCTCGCAACTTCAAGACCCGGCTAAGTACGCCGATAAGTATGTCCGTGTTCATGCTTCGTTCGTGAGCTTCGTCGATGATGATGACAGAGTATTTGGATAGTAAGAAGTCGATGGCTAGTTCGCGCAACAGAATACCATCGGTCATGAATTTAATCGTAGTGGAGGGGGACACAGTCGCGTCGTAGCGGATTTGGTAGGAGACGTGTGACGAGGTCAAAGACATTTCATGTGCAACACGCATGGCCATTGAAATCGCTGCGACTCGTCGAGGTTGCGTTACCCCAATCATGCCATGGTTTTCTAAAGGGGAGAGGTTAGCACATCCTCACTTAGCTTAGACTCGCCGCACCTCCGCCTGGATCCCCGAAACCTGCTTCATAAAGAAACTGGGGTACTTGTGTAGTCTTTCCACTACCTGTCTCGCCGCATATGATAACGACAGGATGGAGTAAAACTAGCTCCATAATGGGTTGCTCTTCCGCTATGATTGGCAGCATTAATCGGGCTTCTTCGACATCTGGCGGTCGCGTGATGCAAACGTTCTTGGTTTTCTTTTCAGATGAAGTCTGGCTCGACGATTGTTGCGGCCTACTTGATAGATGCTCTGCCAAAGCAGTAGCAGGCAGTTTTAGTTCATCCCCAAGCGGACCACGCATGAGGTCATCGTGAGGGGGAGGTGAAAGCTTGCGCTTTTTCGCGGGTGGTTGTCTGACGGCTTCCGGTTCAGCGGGCTGTTCGTCGATGGGGACGACATAACCCTTCGTTGCAGAGAGCTGCTTCAAAGCCCATGCCTTGAATCCCGTACGCTTCACAGCGCCGTCGTTCTCCGCGTGAAGCGAGCCGCTGTGATCCAAATCACTGTCTGAAGCCGATTCTGAAGCCGAACCAGCCTCGCCTTCTTCGTCTTCTCTGGTGTCATTCGCAGAATCTGAACTATCAAATGATGTATCGGATTCTGGTTCCGGGCTCGGCTGTGCCGAATGCTTCGACCATCGTCGAAAGCTTGCCTGTGAAAACATTACGAGAATACGAAGACCAAGCTATGGACAGACAGACCTTTTGACCACCCTTTCTTCTTTTAACGATGCGAGGCGCCGTGACAGTACCATCCGGATTTCTTCTGAGGGCACCACCAATAGCGGGCTCCCTTGACTTCTCCGGCGCACCTAAACTGACGGACGCAACCACAACCTCGACTTGGTCCGGACCAGGAGCGTGCAGTAAGACATCGCTCTGGGCTCCGGAACCCATTGCATCGAGCTCGACATCTTCGTTCTCGCTATCGGCGAATTCAGTAACATAAAAATCATTGTTTCGCCTCCTCCGTCTGTTGAATCGACCATCCATGAGACGGCGAGCGTCTATATGTTCAGTTTTGTCCAATCGTTCGCGATGTGACACCGTCTTTCCTGTCCCTAGCGTGGAAGAAGACTGCAACTCTAAAGTCGGTATCGACGCCTGAGTCTGACTGTACCAGTGAGCGAATGACTGAAGTGCACATAAACGTTCGTACGCCAATTTCTGGAAGATCAGTATTCTCTCTTCTTGTCTGAGTTTTTTGTCCTTTCAAAAGGTATGTCAATGTAGCGATGACTGAGAAAGAGCTGCATCTTACAATATACTTTTCTAGCCTTTTCCTCTTTTTATTCGACACCTTACTTTCCGATTGTGCCGCGAGCTGCGCTAGTGGAAGATACAGGACGCCACATTAATTTGAACTCACCTCCTGTACGAGTCTCTCCTTCCCCTCCTTTTCTTTCTGTTCTCGGGATTTCAGAACGATGATATCTGCGTTGGGATCTACCGTCTCTGCTGACGCAATAGGTGGATTTTGGGACCGTTTCCCTTTCTTCAGTGATCTAGATGACTGGCGTGCCTTGGCATTGTACCTCTCTCGTATTTGCCTCATGGCGATCAACGCGAGTCACTTTAGCCTGCTACGATAGATGATTTGCTTGGAAGGTGCCAGCAAATGTAAGAGTCGAACTTTTACCCGACACAACTTACACTTATTACATAAGCTGAAGGCGGGAGTATGTAGTTGTACATTATGTAGTAGACGACACAACAGAAACACGTAAACAGACCACGAAACCACCAGGGTTCCTCCCTGCTTCGAGCACATATCAGGATGACGAAACGACGAAAGCATTGTAATTGTATGAAGGCGGTGAGGGGTTGAAAGTGAAATTCAGGGGTTGAAGGTTAATAACGGTCTGGCCATTCCTTTGGAGCACTGCCTTCATAAATCCGCCAGCGTTGATAGGAACTGAAAGCTTTGACACCCCAGGTGCAACATTAAATGTCTGCGACTGCGAGGATGACGTCGAAAGTGTCACGGTTGAGGGAGAGGTCGCGAAGACGACCACCCAAACGATGTCTGCCGTCTGGAGCGGTCCAACAAAGACTCAGGTCCGAACGGCATGTCCACGAAAAAAGGACGTACAATCTGGTAATTGTTCGGCCGATCGACTGGATCCGAAGCTGAGGCGAGGGCTGGATGGGGACGGGACCACATAATAATCCGATCTTTTGAGATAGCAGGATAGTTTCCCGTCTTGAATGCAGCTGCAAAATATGATGTCATAGTGAGCCAGCCTACATGTAAGTCAGAATTGGGATTCAGAGTGGAGAACTCAGAGCTTACCAGTATGACTAAATCCGTCCACCCAGGCCTGACTGTTTGGTTGGGCGCCCTGAATGGGACCAATGTAATGACACTCTCCGTAATCATTCCAAGAGATGACCTGAGCAATATCAACTTGATCCCGGATTGCGATAAGAGATTCCCATCGTTTGGCGTACAGATGGTAGTCACTCAGGTATATGAACTAAAATAAAATAGGGGTTAGAGCTGACCTATCGCTGGTGCAGACACCTCACGTTCTTATCATAGCTCTGTTTCCCATAGTGTGTGAAGAACCATGGAGAAACTGATGCCATGTATGAGCCACCCATGGGATGCAACGCATTGACGTATTGTTCATCGCTTGTTGTAGCCCCGACAAAAGTTGCGAGAGAACTAAGCGGTGAATTTCCTGTGACTTGCGTGGGCCATCCGGCATTCCACTAAGCGGCGAATAAAGGGTATGTTAACGTGATAGAAAGGCTCGATAATTCATTGCTTTACATTGAACATTCCATTGATCATGCTGTCAAAGCTGTGGAAAGTAGACGGGTCCACGAAAAAGGAAGGAACAAAGTAAACAGCATTCTTTCCTGTCAGCATCTGCAAAAACTGCGTCGTCCATCCGGATTGAGCGGATTCTTGACCAAAATGGCAAGATTCACCGGCGAAAGTCGAAGCGAAGACACGACCGTTGTAGATTAGTTGGTTGGGATGCGAGGCGTACGTGGTGATGTAGTTTCGGAGTGTTGCAGCGTCAGTAGCACTGCTACATGGGAGGGACCTAGTTGACGATGTGAGCCAGCGCCACATTTAAACAATAGCGGACGTACGTCATATCGAATGACAAGAAGAGCTTGAAGCCAGTCCCCGATTGCTGCGCAGCCTGAAACCTAATTGAGTATTAGCGGAAGTCCGAGATGAAGTGCTATCGCGGACACTCACGCACGTGCGACCTGTTGAGGCTGCCAAGAATCGCTCCCTACGTTGAGTGCGAAGCCATCGATGCCGTTCTGGTGGGCGAGGAGAATATCCGACGACCAGTTTTGTAGAGTGTACGGATAAGAGTTTCCAACCATGAAATGGGCCACGACATATTTGGGAGAGTCTCTTCTGGGCGGAGGTGGTTTGTAGGGCATCGCCGTCAAGGCGATACCAGATTCAGGGGTTATGCCTATCGGACCGGATATGCCGAAATCAGCGAGAAAGGACAGGGCTACAAGTACAAGCGCGAAAAGCATGGCAAGCGAGTGGGAGGCGAAACGAGCGACAGTGAAGCAGAAACGTGAAGAACGGACCGTGCGCACTTCGAAGTGTGGTTCGGTGGTTGCCCATTGTCTTCTTATACTTACTGCCACCATAGAGACCAATCCCCAATTCACCGATCACATGACCGCACATTCTCGGATGTCATTGTCTGTCACTTTCTCGTCTCACGTTGGCATGCTCCAACTGGCAAACAGGGGTGCAATGCTCTGTCGGATAAAAGCTGTCTATGTAGTTACCCTGCAAAGATCTAATCAAGCCTCTGCGAACACCTCAAGCTTTTGACTTCGGTGCGTGCGCACTGGTCTCGCCCTAGTCATCGCTCAACTTGAATCACACCATTTCCCCCCCAAACAGTGAAGCACTTACGGCGATGCCTTGTACCTTTTCGTCATTTGTCAGTGGCAACCTCGTCTACCGCAACAGGTGCGACGGGAGTTGCGTTCGGCTCAGCCTCCGTTGCCGATGTAGCGCCGGCTGACGGCCCTGCATCGGGACGTGCTCCAGTGGCAGAACTGTCCTCGGCAGTCGTCATTTCCGCCTTCTCTGCCACTTCTTCCCGTTCCTGAGCGTCTTTGGGAGAATCGGCTTCCTAATGGGAAATAAAAGGCATGCGAGAAGAACACGACGCCATGACTCACAAAAGCCTTCTCCATCGACTCTTTAACTTCCTGGCCAGAAACCTGAGTGCCCTCGTCATCGGCAATCGGTTTGACATCCTCTTCGCGTTGGGATTTATCGGGTTGCTACAGGAACAGAAGCCACGTTACTACCAACTAATCAATGTTCATGAATAACGAATGGATACCACGTACAACATGTTCGACCTCATGCTCGCCCTACAAATTGGGGTCAGGTTGTCATAGAGAACGTCAGGTCGCGTCGTGACGTACACGGTGACTTTGGTGTGAATGGTCCGTGTGCTCATGAGATCCCTCGCGAGCTGACGGAGACACGAGGTACAGAAACTTGTAGGCCAGATGGGTCAGATACAGAATTCGCGCATCGACTGCATGTAGCATACACTACTTACCAGGGGACCGAACACCAACGCTGACCCAATCTGCAGAGAGGAAATATTTCATTTCTTCAACACAAGGGATGAAAACGCACGATCCATGGTCTGTCATTCGATGTGCCCCCGTGACCGGCATGGGACTCAGAGCTCATCATGCGCCGAGTGAGTGCGGCGCGTGGTGAGCGAGTTGCATTTAAATTGGCCCGTGCAGAAGAGCGCAAAGAGGACGAGAAGAGGCGGTGTGGTGTTCTGAACATGACCGACACAATAGAAACTGGGACGAAGGGATAAATAATGGACTCAGCGTCAGACGTCGAACCGTGTGAGGAGGTCGACTGCAAATTTCGATGACGTTACCGTTGGCACTCGTACGTGGTGTGAACAAGTTGGCGGGAAGGGCCGGACACCAACCTCATCATTGTTAACGTTCGAAACTTACAGTCCAAGAGTACTAGTCGCGAGCTTTCCAAATTCCAAATACCCGCTTGTCGTGTCTACCTCTTCTCTTCGCTCGTCCCTTGACAGGAACATTCGATGCCCCAACATGTCTATTGTAATACCCTCGCGTCCGACTAGGAAATTGTCAAAGTTGTGAGAACTTGTGACACTCGGATGCTCACGAACAGCTCACGAGTCGGAGTCACATTCGAATTTTCATCTCAAATTCTTCATCGCTGTCATCGGTTGGGTCGGGATTGCTGACGATCATGACCCGCCTTCTAGACGCGCGCTGCATGCTTATATCTTCATTTTGATACTGCTGATACTGCTCCAAAGCGCAGGTCAGTCTGTTATACTTCTCTTTGCGCCGCAGTGGCTCTTACCCTGGGTGGTGCTTGCAAGTTGTATGGTACCTGTGGTTCCTGCAATTGCGTCCGCTCCCCAAGGTGTCTGCGGTTGTTCCAAAACATGTAGTCCATCTCTTGCCACTCTCTTTCCGCTCGTGTTGACCAAGATCTCGAAAAATCGTTGTACTGGACGTCGCTGTAATGATACCTCTTTCCACTTTTTTTCCATATCCTGCGCTGCGTCACAAATTCCATCGCTAGGGCGACGAATTGTCGAAAGAGCTCCTAGATCAGAATGTCACAAGTGAGCAACAGTTTGTAAATGCAGTATGTCGAATCCTTACCAGTATCGTCATGTTTCGCTTCGTGGTTACACTTACCACGAGGGCGACCGTTACTCATGCAAAACAGGGACATATTTATGCACGACAGGCATGTCCTTAGTCGCCGTCTATCAATGGCACAGCAGGTCGGTCGTTACCCTCGCAGACGATTACTGCATTTCCGCTTCCTGTGGATCAAATTTCTCAATCCCTATGCGACGTGAGTGAGCTTTATCTGTTGAGGCGGCTACTATGAAGGTGTATGTTACGAAAACATTTTGTGCGGGCACGAGGGATTCACGCGTGCAAGATACTGACAGTTACGTGCGTTTTTTCAGCACCAAAACCTGAATCCTTCTGAATAGTCATGTTTGCGGGGGACGTATCCCTGACTATCTTGAATCCCCTGTCTCCAGCCCAGTTACTATAGTTTTCCGAAGAAGTTCCTGACCACCACACTCGAGTATCCCTTCCATCTGTGTCCTCTCCTCTCTTGTCCTTGATTACGCAGTAACCACCTGTCTTGACACAATTTCCGAGATGTTGGATGAGTGCCGCGTCCATTCTTTGACGGCCATGCGTCAAACGGGGCACTAGTCAAGACCACATGTCGCACCTTCCCTTCAATAGGTCCGATCACGAGTATAGTGATATCCGCTCTGAAAAATTTCCCTTTTGGGACGAGTTCATAGGCTCGTTGAACTGATTGGAGACTCCAACGACGTGGAGTCCTGTACGTGCCGGCTCCGGACAGGGGATCCGCATGCCAGGTCAAGCACGCGTGCACCCTCGGCAGGGGATAGAACCACCAGGCGATATACCCACCCTGTGTGATCGATGGAGGATTCGTCGGAATACGACAGGATGTCGTGACCCGTGCGGACAATGCTTTTAGATTCCATTGCTGGTGCGAGGTTGCGGTAATGAAGGTGATGCTTGAGCATGGAGGTTTACGTGCATGTAGGGAAGAGGTCTTGGAACGAAGCCATTGGCTGGCCTTCATAGTCTGGTAGCTTCGCTCCGAGTCATGCTGGACTGTGTGCGGTCGGTGCATGTACATCAGTCACCCGATTGGTGCATCTTAATTTGTAGCACGGATCTTTGTCGTATACTTATCGATTTCGGTGAACAGTGGGCTAAGTGATGTGTACTCCATCATGATTATGTTTCAAAGATCAATCCTTTGCAGGCCCGCCTAGCTCAATTGGCCAGAGCGTCAGACTTTTAAGGCGGGCAATAACCCTGCAGTGATCTGAAGGCTGCGAGTTCGACCCTCGCGGTGGGCTATTGGTTTTTCAACTTTTATTTTTCATGCTTCATTATCTCCTCGTCGATCATGCAGCGAATCGAGACGCATAAGATACATTTTAGCTGACGGTGGCTAGTCTAAAAATGGCGTACAACTATCGCGGTCACGGAACAACGTACAGACGAAGCAAAAACGAAAGGATCTAGAACAGAAGAGACCAACTTAAATGTACATGCACGCCTACACGCGACAATCTTGTGCCTGCGTTGCGAGAGAAGTAAGCATATAGTCATGGCGGAATGTGCGTCGGCCTTTCCACATATATCATGGGTGTTGAAGGGGAATCTAGAGGGAATGTCCCAAGAAATGACCAACTAAGCAAGGGCACGGATAAATAAGCAGTTGAATGACCCGGTTGTAACAGGCTTCCGAAAAGTGGCATCTAACGACCTGCGTATTGCCATGCCCATGGTTCATGTGGGCTTATAATAAATCGTGGTGAGATACTATAACATGTGTAAATGACCATGCAATTTGTTGACATGCGAACAAATACCTTCTGTCGATAACGTGTCGTGCTCCCGACAGCGAGTACACCGTTACGAATTGCGCTCGTACTCAAGTGATGGAGTACAACATGCGACGGCACGGGCAGCACACTGGCGTCGTCTGACAATCCGGGTCCATCCAGTCCGAGGCGTGTGTGCGTTTGGGATGAACCTGTAAGGTGCGTTACATCCGTCCCGCTTGCGGTGGTAATTGGGATAGGAGCGTGCTCATCCTCCCCGGCTTTATCCTCCTTGTAGAGGTCCCGTGCGAGGGTACTAGTCATTCCTAGTAGTGATCGGCCTTGCTTCCGCCTATGCTCGCGTTCTCGCTCCTTCTCCCGCTCCCGATCGCGACCCCTGGACGGCAGGGGTTGTCCGACTTTAACGTTCAGGATGAGTTTGTCCAGGTGTCGAGGAAGAACTGGAGCTGGAGGAATATTGGGCGCAGCGACTTGGTGGTTGGCATAGCCCGACTGATCATATTCTGCGGCAGCTGTGTAAGCAAGGTAAGCTTCTTCCTCGCGGGCGGCAGCAACAAGTTCTGCAGGAATTTCGTCCGTCCATTTGGACGATGATCCTATGGCATCGGAGGAGGAAGGTACGTCGATTGTGGAACCTTGCGTGGAGGTAGTGGTTGACCAGAACGAATGAACTGGATTGGAGGTATGCTTCGGAGGAACAACAGAGGCTGATACGCGATGAGGGGGTGTCAAACCAGAAATCGGGACTGCAACGTAGTTTGCCAGGCTCCCTTCGTCATCTACAGCTGTCGGAAGGTCGTCGGCTAAACGCCACTGTTCATCGACAATGAAACGAATATGGTGCGTTCCAGGCATGAGCGGAACCCAAGTGGACCACGACGTATCCGCAGGAGGATCGCTGTGGTGCGAGTCAGACGGGCGAGAAAACGATGAAATAGACGTACTCCGATTCCATTGGTTGACGGCCCTTCCAATTATTGTCACCTGCACGAGCAAGGACGACGGATTTCCCGCCTCCGTGCCAAGTAATTTTAACATTTACAGGTTCCTTTGATTCATCATTGGAGGCGGGTTGTCCAAGCTCCGCTTGACTGTCGGTCGTGGCTGCCGCAAGTTCCTCCTCGGCCTTGTGTAGTGCAATTGGGATTGTCGAGTGAACCGTCTCCTGAACGAACTGCGGCCGATCAGGTCGTGCTGATACTTCAATCTGGCTCTCAGCATAAAGCTCCTGCATACGAGGTTGAGCAGCCGCTTGGCCTCGCGACGCGAATGAATGCGTAGAATTGTATTGGAGAGGGGCGCCTCGGAAATAAGCACGATTACGGGGATGATGTTGATGGTGAGGAACCGGAATGTGGGTAGACGGTGGCTGCTCGAGGAGCAAATCCGACGAGAAGTTTGAGGTATCGGCGTCCCGTGCATGATTCACTTTGACATTCGGTTGTCTTCCACGGGGGGAGGTTCCCGTATTTGAGGCATTGTTCATGGTGCCATTGTTAGAAACTGGAATCGGAATCGGGATTGGAGAAGTGGTTCTGGGTGGCCGACGGTAGGACGATAAGGGAGATGAATTCGCAGAATTGTGATGGGAGTGGGCAGGAGTGAGAGAAAGAAGGGCAAGGTCCGGCAGCTCTAGTGATTTTTTCTTCGTGCGCAGGGAACGGTGGGGTTGATTTGGGTTCGGAGAGGGTGAAAGGGAGGGACCCGGTAAATCGATTTGCCTTGTCGGAACTGGCGATGGTCGATTATGGTTTGTGTTCGAGGTTGTATTGCCCATCGTATGAATCGCGTCGCTCGTCCTCAGAGGCTCGTCGACGCCGCACTCGCGACAGTGAACTCGATGGACGTAAAAGAAGAGTTTACGGCCAATGAGGATCCCATACTTACCTTCCTCTGACAACCTTATCATTAGCAAATTATTTCTTGTATTATGTAAATAGTCCTGCATGAAACGAAGATCGTTGCAAGCGATACGCCCAAAATTTCCATGCAGACTTCAGACTCTGCGCGTGATCTTGAATCCAACGCCGGGCTCCTAATTCCGGAGTCCAGAGATTGTTTCTACGGCTACAACGACGAAAAGAGCCTACAGCAAGTGAGTTGTCGCAGAGCATTATCCAATGAGTGCTATAGACTGTGTTCAGATCGAAGAGAAAAAGTTGGCCCATCGCCGCGCATCCGATGTTTCTACCGCCATCTCCGATGGGCCCACATCAGTGACAGGAAATTTTGGGCTCTCTGCGATCCGCGAGGCCCTGCAAATCGATGGGCAACCAAGAAGCATATCTCCTCTCGTTGATGACGAGGACAAGGCACGCCCTGAGCCGCAAGTACAACGTACGTATTTTATCTTATTTTCTAATCAGAACAAGAACGCATATTGCAGTGCAACCCTCCATCACACCGGAGATCGCTCGAACCTTCAAGTTGTTTCAACACTGCCTCGAGCTGCGGGATAAATATATAGTCAAGTCCCTTCAAAGACTTGGCGACAACCCTAGGGACCATGACGGTCACTTCAATGGAATAGCACAGGACTCTGCTGGCGTATCAGGCGTACGGCCCAATGTCGACTTCTCTAAGGCTAAACTTGTGGAGAGCCCATACGATCCATGGAAGATATATCCTAAGCCACCACCGCCACATTGGCATTTCACGGCCAATCGTGACGTCCCAGCAGCCGGCGGTCTCCCCGATAGAGAGAACGAGGAATTTGAAATTTCAGCTTGCCAGATTCCGGATTCGCATTCATGGGAATTCAGGATCGACGACAAGGGCGTATACCAAGTCTATTCTATCGCGGCGGGTATGCATTGGAAATTTGCGCGCATACTGGTGTAGCTGATAACAACATCGATCGCAGATGAGAAGCCGGTGTTTGACATTCCTTCCATTAGAGAGTATTTCATTGATCTCGACCATGTTCTTGAGGTCATATCCGATGGTCCAGCCAAAAGCATTGCATACCGAAGACTCAAATATCTAGCAAGTAAATTTGAAATGTACAGCTTGCTAAACGAATCCCAAGAGTTGGCAGCTATGAAGGTAAGCAGGTGATATCTACAGGAAACTACACCCTTATTTCCCTGTCTTTAGAGTGTTCCTCATAGGTCGGAATGCCCTGTAAGGTTGTCTAATGTCATTGACGGGGAGCGCTTCCAGGGATTTCTACAACGTGCGTAAAGTTGATACTCACGTACACCTGGCCAGTTGCATGAACCAGAAACATCTATTACGGTTCATCAAGGCAAAGATGAAACGCAGTCCCCACGTATGCTTCGTTCGCACCCGCGGAGAGACACAGCTCTAACGCAGCTTCAGGATGTCGTCATATTTCGTGATGGAGCCGAGCTGACGCTAGATCAAGTATTCCAGTCTCTTAAATTGAGCGCCTACGATCTATCCATCGACACGCTCGATATGCATGCCCACCAAGACTCATTCCACCGCTTTGATAAGTTCAACCTTAAATACAATCCTATTGGAGAATCTAGGCTTCGGGAGATATTTCTGAAGATAGATAATCGTATTGATGGACGCTACTTTGCTGAACTTACTCAAGGTGACCTTTTCCTCGCGCGGTCGAATGCTCGGATTATAATTATTTGGCAGAGGTGATGAATGATCTAGAACAAAGCAAATACCAGGTTCGCATTCTAGTGGCATCCTCTTCTCACACTGTCACTTTTGCAGAATTGCGAATGGAGAGTCAGCATATACGGCAGATCGGTAGATGAATGGGATAAGTTAGCGAAATGGGTTATCAATAACAAGTTATTCTCGCATAACGTCCGCTGGCTCATCCAAGTTCCGCGACTGTACAATGTTTACAAAGAAAATGGCGTGGTTGCGACTTTCGAGGACATCGTGATCAGTAGGTCTCCGATCCTTCAGTTTCGTATCCTCGATTCGACCTTTGTATAGATTTATTCCGGCCCTTGTTCGAGGTCACTAAAGATCCGATGTCGCACCCAGAACTCCACGTCTTCTTGCAGCGAGTTGTTGGCTTCGATAGTGTGGACGACGAGTCCAAGGCGGAACGCCGAATTCATCGCAAATTCCCTTATCCTTGTCTCTGGGACACCACACAGAATCCTCCATATGCCTATTGGTAGGTCGTCTCACACGCTTTTCGTATCGTCTTGAAACCTTTTTTCTCTATGCTAGGATCTATTATATGTATGCCAACATGGCTAGTCTCAACCATTGGCGTCAGGCACGAGGATTCAGTATGTGAACTTACCAGCCGTGACTGTGCTTTTACCTATTCTTGCGACAGATACGTTCGTCCTCAGACCCCATGCGGGAGAAGCGGGCGACACGGACCACCTCACTGCTACTTTCCTTACCTCACACTCGATTTCTCACGGGATCCTCCTTCGCAAAGTACCGGCATTACAATATCTTTTCTATCTGAGGCAGATTGGTCTCGCGATGAGTCCTTTGAGTAACAATGCCCTATTTCTCACGTATGAGCGCAACCCGCTCCCAGATTTTTTCAAGACCGGGCTGAACGTAAGCTTGAGTACAGATGATCCGCTTCAATTTCACTTTACTAAGGTATGACATCACTGCAATCTTGTTCACCCGCGATTGATGCACGCTGCTATGGCCTTAGGAACCGCTGCTGGAAGAGTATAGTGTGGCTGCGCATGTGAGACTCGCACAGGATCTTTCTTACCGCGGGTGTCTCATGCTATACCCGAGCATAGATCTACAAGCTTCCCCAGAGCTCGCTTGCTGAACTGGCACGTAACTCTGTGGTGCAAAGTGGCTTCGAAATGGAAATCAAGCGCCACTGGCTGGGTCAAGAATGGTATCTTCCCGGAGCTGCGGGAAATGATATCCACAAGGTAAGATCATGATACTGGGGACACGTTGGCAGTGTTTTGGCTCACCGAGGAATGGTACTCCGGCATTCAAATAGACAAACGTGCCAGATATTCGACTCGCCTATCGGCACCACACCCTCCTTGAAGAGTTGGAAATGATCAATATGTGTTAGGCAGTGGTGCAATATCACCATTTCCACTTTCACTTCTTTAAGTCAGCGTGATAGCCTCCGCGGACTGACAACACCAGCATGCACGTTCAAGGCAAATAGCGCTCGTGGCATTTGCCGAACGCACACGGTGGTGGCAATGGAAGCGCCGGATCCGGCGTAGGCTGAGCACTGAACTTGGTGACGTGCACGTTATGGACTCCGAGTCGGAAACTGTCCCACTTTCCCAAGATTAGCACGGAGACTGATTGGACGCCAAATGGATCCTCGATCGAAGATTCGTCCTCGAAGTTTGGTGCAACCATACTTACAGGGAAAGACACCTGCCCATGGAAATGTTAGCCTCGGCTCAGATCTGGTGGTGTTTCAGTGCACAATTTTGGGTGACGGGATGTGGCATCTAATTCGCTCCTCATTTGTTAGTTGATAGATGCAACGCTTTCTCTATAATACAAGAACATTAACAAGCTGAGATAATGATGTGCTGGGACGTAGCAAGTGACGACTGGTATAATCTAAAGAAAGGGACGAGCCTGGGAGGAAGGGGAAAACGGAGCAAGCAGTGAGAGAAGCCAGCTCAAAACGTGCTCGCCCATGTCTCGAGATCGAAATTCGACGCCCGCGCTTGCTCTATCCACTGATGTTTCTGTAAGGGTCCTGGTCAGATGGATGCGTGCATTAAGCATCGCGATACGAACCAGCAGCTCCTTGGGAGTCTTTCGAGCATCAGGATCTTTGAGCAAACAGCTGTCCACGAAATCCTCTGCTTCTTGAGGGAATCGACCCTCGGGGGTCAGCCGAGGAGCAGGCTCGTTTACGATATGTTGAAGCAGTTCGAGGATGCTCATCATCATGCCTCCTCCTTGCAAGCTAACACCTTTAGATTTTCGTCTGTCCTTCTTCGCATTCTTATCCTTGTCCTTCCTGACGGCAGGCAAGGTCATGGTATTGGGGGATAGGGTTCCTTCCAAGTCCGAGAGATCAGAATCGTCAGGATCAGACTCTGAGAACGGAAATCGGCCCAGAGCCAGCTCGATTAACGAAATTCCGAGAGACCAAACGTCAGATTTGACTGTATATTGGGCACCTTGTATGCGCTCGGGCTGTACGACATCATGAGGGTGATGCGATCTTGCATGGCAAGGGACATACACTCATGTAGGTCGACGTTCCGACAAAGGTATCCGCGATCGAATTGATGAGTTCTCCAGACACTCCAAAGTCACAGATTTTGATTTGGCCGTGAGAATTGCAAAGAATATTCGATGGTTTGATGTCTAATGGGTGCCGTCAGCACGAACGATGGGTAGGCACAGGTGGGCGTACCGCGATGAATGATGCGATGCACATCATAGAGGTATGTCAAACCCTCTAGTACAGCCAACGCGACGTGCCCCACAACCTCGATGTCAATGGCTCCAATCTTCTTATAGATACCATCGAGAGACCCCTTGTCCATGTACTCCATGCAAATACAAATGTTGGGGTCTGACAAGAACGCGCCATAGAAAGAAACAATGTATGGGGAGTTGCAGTCGTGCATGATGTGCAGCTCGCGCAAGATCTGCTTGCGTACGGACGGCTTGGCATCAATGAGAACAATCTGAAGACACGCAGCGACAGCGCGTCAGTAGAGGCCGAAAGTGACATTCGCGGCTTACCTTCTTCGCCATGATCGTCTTGGAAGGGACGTGCTCGACTTTCTTGACGCTCCCTCCGTTGCCCTGTCCGAGTTCCTGCAGGTCCTTGAGGTCCTCGTTGCGAAGGTCGAAATGCGTCTCCGCGTTCATGTCCAACTTTGCGAGCGTGTTCGAGAGGGTTGTATGATACGTATTCCGACGTGCAGACGAGGTGCCGGTGCCAGGTGCAGATGGGGGGCCAACACCGGCGGCGAGCAGGTTCCCGTCCGCATCGCTCATGACAGGACTCTGGCTGAGCTTTGGTGCGTTCAAAGTCATGGGTGGCGGCCGTTTCTTTCCCTTTGGTGGCCCCGTCGTTGCTGGTGCGGCGCGTGTGGGGATCGGTTCAGGCTCTTTCGGCTTGGCTGACTGGGTGACGTCGAGCTGGAGAGCCTTGAAGTTACGTTTCTTGCGGATGGGAGTTGACATGGTGGTCGGGGCGGACAAAAAGTTTGAGCAGGACCGGTCGAGACGGTACCACAGAGCCCAGCAGGCAGGAACGACGACGCGAACGGCAGACAGGAAACTTTGAAGGACATGTCCTCACATATTACATAATAAACACCCCAGTCCAGTCTTGTACTCCAGAAACAAGGTCGTCCTGACAGGTATGCCTCATTAATACTACGGAGAGCTTCTCAAGATGCGTTGACCAGCAAACAGGGGTTCGGACTTGTCAGAAAGTCTCTTACCAGGAACGTATCAGTGTGTGGCGATGTCCAAGGTATAATATGCGAGTCGTGCAACAGTGTCAACAGAATACACAGTCCATCAAAGAGCAGTACCCATCGGCTCGCCTGTCTCTGTCTCATGGCTCGTTCTCTCGTTTGAGAGGTCCGTGACTACAATATGCTCCTGCTCTTGCCCGTGCTCAGGAACCTCCACAACCGTGTGCACGCCGGGGCGAGATTTTTGGGGCGACGTCTGCGTCGTGGATGATGGATTTCCGGGTGACAGTGCCTGTGTCGGGCTAGAGACGGAATCATTGGACACGACGCTCGCAATACTCCCGCGCGAGAGTGAGAATCGCGAGGCTCGGTTCGACCAGAGCGACTGTATCCCAGCTCCGAGAGATGTAAACGCCGCTCTCGTGTCCGAAGCGGCCTGTGCCATGCTAATTGGGCGCGTGGGCGAAAGGGAGCTTCCAGCAGACTCTCGCGAGGTCTGCCGGGATATGTTGACACCCGGTTTCGTGGCATCCGTAGCTGTTGGAAGGCTGGCTTCTGATCTCGAGATGTCTACAGGGGCGTTGTCGGCGCTAGGTGACATGTCTTGCATAGAGGGGGAAGTCACTGTTCGATGCTGCCATCGCTCACGAACACCTTCGACAGCTTTGAAGAAGTTGGCTGAACCAGCGGTAAGTGTCCGTGAGATAGCTTCCCGCGTTGGCGCAAGTTGTTGTTCTAGTTTGAGGTCTTGAATCCCTTCAGAAAGCCGGAGTCCTATGTCTGACACCACCGAGGGTTTCTCGTTACAAGGATGCCTGGTAACAGAAGTGAGCAGAAAATATCGGGAGAATCTCAGAACCCAAACCAACCGGGGCTCGACAATGTCAAATAACATCGGATCCGTCGACCGATCCCAGACTTCGTAAGCGTTCGTCTTGGTGAACTCGGCGATCCATATACTGTTGAAGTCCTCTAGCGTGCTCGCATCACCACCTAGTATGATATGAACTCCGGGAAGGCACATATAGTAACAAACTTACCAGTTCCTGCGATAATTGTTCCGCTGTCTTTCCCTTTTGATAGGAATTCCCGGTATCGCACCGACGCGAGTGCAGCGCTGACGTACTCCTCGAACTGCCGTTTTCACGTCATCCCATTCGTGTCCTTGCGAAGCTGCATTGTCTGACACACCTTTGCTCTGAGGTAATCATCACTACCCTTGAAACTCGGAGGAGCTCAGCACATTAAGCACTCGAATTCAGAGATAACGTACTGCATAGCGGCTTTCATAGGATCATTATCATCCCAGGAGTCATTAACGTCCCGAACGATTTCTTCAACCCATTTGCGATCTGCAGGAGTGAGAGTAACCAGTCGTTCAAGTCTCGGATTCCGAAATTCGAGAGTAGATGTCTCGGTCTGTAATGAAGCGTTGAATAATGGTCAAGGCTTAGCAAACAAATCATACATTTACTAGTAAGTCTATCTCCTTTTGTTGCGTGACGATCGTATTAGTACTCCCACAGAGCCAGCTTTCGGAGTCCCTCAAGAGGTCAAGTTGCTGAAGTGGTAGATAAGGCTGGAAAAATGCATCCTAGGCGACAGGGTTAGTTAAGATCATTCGGCACAACCCTGCCTGGACAACCTTTCCAAACAAGTCTAATGGCAGACCGATGTACGCCAGCATACTCTTCCGATCAGATGTTTTGAGCGAGTTGGGTCGGGATAGCGTGGGTGCTCGGGCGGCCAGCGGAGGGGAACCACAATCATCCAGCGTCTGAAGTAAACCTAGACATTGTGAGTCCATGGCATATTGTGAGCTGAACCGCACGAACTGGGTATAAGAGAGATCAATGAATACTGGTAAGTGCACAGCCTCTCAACCGGATGACCATAAAACATGATCTAGAATGTGGTTAGCAATAGTCTTTGACACTTGGACACTGTCAACCTTCTTCTGCAGCATGAGAGCTTTCAACAGGACCAAAGTACGATGCCGAAGGACATGCACAAATTCTCTCCTGTGAGACTACTTAACGAGGCGCTAGATGGGAGCTCAAGAGCTTACAAGCTAGTACCTTTCCTCACATGTCAGCAATTATCGCAGAAAAAGAAGCCTGCTGCCAACCTATGTACAGACCGCTCTCCGTTAGTTGCGTTCGTAACGACACTTCTAGCGAGTTGCCAAATTCGACTAGGATTTGAGTATCCGAGAAGTCCCTGCAAATGTGCTCGAAGCCTGATACAAGCAAGGTTGATAAAAGGAAAGTCTACCTTTGAGCGAACAAGGCCCTCGTGACGACCCCCAGTCGGTCACTATACTAGCTCATCAGAGTCGGCACATTGAGACATTTTTGGCCGCCAACCGTATTGGACCAAACACGGGCTTGCTGGCCAAGACGACGACTGCCTTCTGGACTATGGAACGCGTCACGTCAACATCTTTGACCAGCAGGGTCGTAGCGGCAATTTGTCGGTTACATCTGAACACGCTCGTCTGACACACGTTCCAAGATGTAGTAAAACGACTCACGATATCCCAAATATCGTGGTGGGGTTCGGCACGTCTGGGACGAGATGGAAGTAAGAGTAGTCTTCCAAAGCCTGTGGTAAGATGAGACTCGATATGCATATGCAACAGACGAAACATACCAGATGAGCACCGTCGGGAAGAGCGAGAAAGGGAAGCACTTTGGCGATCTCTTCGTCCTCAAATACGTCTCCTTGACTGAATTCGATTCTGGGACCAACCTAGTGGCGGATCGACGCGGTGAACGGATGTCGTGTGCAAGGGGCCTTACCAGATGGTTGAAGTCCACCAATGCGATTCCCAGCACCAGTGGGCCATGGGGTGGTTGTAACAGGATCGACTCTGGCCGAGCCTTACGCGAGTGGGTTGACGTGGCCGAGGCAAAAGAATCGACGTCGGTGGTATCTGAAGAAGACGTGGGAGGGTAGGTCACGGAAGAAGCATGCGCCTTCGGCAGCGCCGGCTGCAAAACTGTGGACGGTGGGGCAGAGGTGATGGAGCTCGCTCTGCGCGCGTCGATATCGCTGCGTGAATCGCTGACCTCGTCCGTCTCAGAGTTGAAGTCTATTTCGATGGAATCGACTTGCGAATCCCTCCGAGCGAAGAAGTCTTGCGCGCGCAACGGTGTTGTGGCATGGTACGGAGAGCGCGGCGGGGAGGAGAGCGGGATCGAACGTTGGGACGCGGTCTCTGCATCTGCGTCGCTCCCGCTGTCTGCGGGGTGTTTCCTGTCGTCGTGGTCGACGACGAGGTCGTGTCGGGTCGACATGGCCAGTGTGAGCGAGTTTCGGTCCGCCAGCGTGGGGATGGTGGTGTGGAGCTGTGCTCAATGGCCATTTTTCGCGGCGACGATACCCACCCTCGCCATCATGCTCGCCGCCTTCGCCCTCCTCGCCCTCGTCCACGCGGTCCTCGCAATACCATTCCCCCTCAACTTGCTCAGCTGGTACACCCAGGCTCCCTTCCCACCCTCGGTAGACCAGCCCAAGCCCGAGATTGGCTGGGCCGATCCACGGATCCTCGGCGGCAGCTTCATTGACGTGAGGTTCCAAAACTCCCCCTCCTACCCCTCCCTGAATCCTGGCCCGTGCAGTTTACGACGCCTCGATATGGAGAGCCTTTGAATGTCATAATATCTAATCTATCAGATCCGTTCGTTCTCACAGACAAGGGTTTCCGCTCGTACTCCAAGTAGGCTGCTTGTCTCCCCGTCGTCACCAGCTCGTCGTTCATATACCCGAAGGTCCATTGGTTTCTCCGAGGAATGCCTCGGGATGCATTACGGTCATGTCCACAAGGCGAACCTAGGCGACGGAGGCGGCCGAAAATCAGAACATATTCTGGCTCGTCAGCACTACTTCATCCGCTGGGGCACGTGTTGGGAAAGCCTTATTGGCAAGTCATGATCGAAGACCTCGTTGCTACCGTATTTTAACATCACTTCAGGAGGAAATCATTTCCGTGCTTGGAAACAGAACGGGTCGGAAGCCAACACCGGAGCGTGGTTTCTTGGGTGAGTCAAATGAGCTTTCATTCTGGTCTTTCATTTATTTTGCATTTCAGGGTGTCAAAGGAGCAGGTTCACTCTTCATTAATCATCTGTATCCTATTTTCTTTTTTGACTCGACTTTAATCCAGGACTCCCTCAAGCACCACATGATTGTCCCTAACGGATACAACATCGGTCGCGACATGCTGGTCCGTTCGGCCATCTTCGGCGGTTCTTGGAATGGTATCTCTTGGGTCGCCGACGTTGAATGGCGTGAAGGGCTTCTCGAACCGGGCTTTAAAGGTTTTGTCCACGCAAGTGTCGACACATAGCCCGTCGCTCACCCGCGTTGTTCGTATAGGAATCAACCACGCCATCGCACAAGACGGCCGTATCGCGATCTTGACGGTCCACCGGGTCCACTGACGGGCTACTTCGAGCTGGCTTATTTATTTCTAACGCCCGTGAATAGACGGACCTGGGCCACAGAAGTGACGGTGCATATCATCCGGAATTTCTTGTAGTTACCCCCGGACACGTTAGATTCGTTCTTGTATGTATATATACCTTGCCAACCATCCTCAGGCTATGTCTTAGACGTAGCAAAAGCCCTTCGGGCAACCCCTGGCCTCACATTTTTCTCAGTGGAGACAACGACCTGGAACCTCTACTGATTTAGCAGCGGTAACAAATCGCGGTAGGGATCAGGCTCCGGCAGCGCGCCGCCTGAACCTCCGCTGACGAACCTAACCCGTCGATTCCAGCAATTTGCATAGTTATAGAGCATGGGGTCGTTCACGCATAGCGGTGTCAGAAGCGGAGGTTCGGCTTTACCCGTAGCGGCTCGTAGCGGCGGATGTTCCCGTCAGTTGGCAGCAAACAGT
>JBBPMC010000095.1:23323-35395 GCA_038090115.1 Strobilomyces echinocephalus | reverse complement strand
AACAAATCTACGTTCGACAACAACCCCAACGCGGACTTCTGAACTAATCCGAGCTCAGAGTCTGAATCAAGCTCTCAGATCCGCAGAATCGCGACACTTCCAATCCGACACACAGCTAGGCACCATTCTTGAGTATATATGGAGAAAGCTTGAGTAAGCTGTGCGTGGTTTTGTTTACAATTGAATAAGTAAGGTCCCCATGCGTAGCTCGAGTCGTCATTTCCCCAACCCTCCTGCCGCGATGCTTACCGACTCGCAGTATGCCCAACCTTCGTTCATCCGAACACTCCCCGTCTCTCTTACACCTCATTATTGTTTTACACCGTTGTGCTCTGTTCTTCACCTGGTTCTTCTTCCGTTGCCTAGGGATAATCTAGAGCATTCCCCACTACATTCCCCAACTCGTTCTCCTCAAGACTGTACATCAGTACAGAACAGTGGTACCTCTAGCGAAACATTCTCATTAGCCTCAAATCCCGAAGATGTCACCCCACGCCATTTGGTATGTTCTGCTGAGTTAGACACCTCTAATTCTGATGAGTTGCAACATGTAATTCCAAAGTCCACATTGTCGGACCGACCTCTCTCGTACCGGCAGATGGTCCAGCGTTGGTGCCAGGCGCTGGCGAAGAGGGAATCTGCAAGACGAGTGTTGGAAGCAGCGGAGCAGGAGTTCGATGATTATGCGAGTGACATCATCGAGATCATCAGCGAACCAATCTACTCGCACTTCCTTGACAAGTACACCGCCGCTCTGAGAGACGCTGGTACTCGTGGATAGGTCGTGTCAATTTATATTGATGGATTCGCGCACTCACATGAATACCAGATGTCAATTTACAGGCTGCACGCTGCCTCAACCTGTATTGATTTGTTAATTTTCTTGCGATGAAGTTTGTTAAGTCTAGTGTTCTTCTATCTATGTATGCGTACATGTACTACTGTTGGACTCAACATGATGTACGACTTTCTGTATGTCGATTTTCAATGAGCAGTGGCAGCATGAAGTACTTCATATGAACACATACTAGGACTGACGTCCGTCTTGAGGCAAGACGTCTCGTGCCGGCCGATCTACGTCGGCCTCATGATGGCACGTGGCACGATGTGAATGGCCCACTTCGAGATCGTCTTGCCTGTGCGGCGACGTCGAGAACGTGGATGAGACCGTCACGAGACAACGCGAAGAGTTGCTTCCCATCCGTGGACCAGGCGAGGGTATTGTTTCGAGGTGAGCTGATGTGGATCGGGGCGTCGAAGAGACAGCGGCCGTCTTCGTCGTAGACGCGGACACACATGCAGTCCCAAGGGGCGGTGGCGACGAGACGACCGTATCGGGCGAAAACTTGGCAGCGACGACGTGGTACCCGTACCGGCCGCTCCCGCACATTCCGGCAGATAGAGGCGGACGGACGGACGGACCGGCATTTTCGAATTCCCAGGTGCCCTCCGACGCTGACACTGACTACCATTTTCGTCCAACCCGGGCCGCGCCTCAAAATTTCCCATCGCCGCACACCGCTGTAACGTTCAACGTTCAGACGCACGGAACCGCATGTCTTTCGAAGCATTTCGTCAAGTGTGTGTTTGTGGCCGTCCTTTCGGTGACCTTGGAGCCTTCACAAGGCATCAAAAAGCATGTAGGAGAGGCAAGAAATGCCTTTCTAGTGCGTTAATTCGGGCCAAAGAAATTTACCACAACAAGAAGCGACGCACTGGGGAGCCTTGCGCTGAACATGTTGACTCGGACAATGTTGCATTCCAAGAAGCTAATCAACTCGCTTCGAGCACTAGCAGTGGCAGTGGGTCATCTCAAGGCTACGGTCCAAATGTGACGGACAGAGTTCTGACCGAGAAGGTATCCTTGCTGCGCTCTTTCAAGTTACTCTACAATGTTTAACTAATTACCTTGACGCTCAGGCTCCTCATGTCGATGAGTCAGACCCTTCACGCGACAACACCCTAATACCACTGTCGCAACGAAGGACTCGCCGCGAGAATCGAAAACTCCCCGCACGTTTCAGGGATATGCTTCCCGAACCACCCATGCCCTTACCACCCCGATCTGAAGATTTGAGGTCGGGGCATGAGGGCAATCGTCCTGGCTCTCCAGGTCCTAGCCCTCTAGCGCCATCGGAACCAGGGTCAGCGGATACATTGCCAAGGCCGCACGCGGTGTTCAGGACTCAGACGAATTCATTCCATCTTTATCGTTTATTCGACAACAGGACACTTCCCACTCATGATCCCGAAGATCATTCTGGCGAGGCCCCTCCTCAACCAAGACAGAAGCTGGTCAATCTCTTTCATCCATATCCGAACGAGAATTCGTTCCGCCTGGGTGATTGGTACTGGAATCAAGGCCTGCAGAAGTCGAAGATTGCGTTCAAAAACCTTGTTGATATCATTGGAAGCCCGGAGTTTAGGTCGGAAGACATACGGAATACCCACTGGACTGCAATTGACCGTACTTTGGGCAACCTGACTACCCCAGATGACACCGACTCGGCGGAGTGGTTGGATGAGAATGCCGGCTGGAAGAGCTCACCAGTCACAATCTCAGTCCCACTTCCTCGACAGTCTCTCCACGCTGGTCCAAAAAACTTCACAGTTACCGACTTCTACCGTCGCTCCCTCGTATCAATCATTCGCGAGAAGATCTCCGACCCAATGCACCACCGCCTGTTTCACTACGAACCATATGAATTGCGCTGGAATCCTCCTCACAAGACCCACGACATCGGCGTGTATGGAGAGCTGTTCACGTCTCAGGTGTTTCGTGATTCACACTGTACTTTGCAAGATTTGCCTCCAGAACCCGGTTGTAACTTGCCGCGTCGCATAGTCGCTCTTATGTTTTGGTCAGACGCGACACAGCTTACGACGTTCAGCGAAGCGAAGCTGTGGCCGTTATATCTCTTTTTTGGAAATGAATCTAAGTATAGCCGATGCTGCCCAACAGCTGACCTTTGTGCCCATGCGGCGTATTTCCAGACTGTGAGTCCACTCAGGTTCATGTTGTTGTATGTGATTTGGAAATACTGACGCTCTTATCCTTTAGCTGCCAGATAGCTTCAAGGATTTTGCTGCGGAGCATTGTGGAAGCAACAAACTTCCGAGTGACGCCTTCTTCACCCATTGTCATCGAGAGCTATTCCATGCGCAATGGCGAGATTTACTCGACGACGAATTCCTTTTAGCTTACAACCATGGGATCGTGTTGATGTGCTGCGACGGTATCAAGCGACACCTTTTTCCAAGAATATTCACTTATTCGGCTGATTATCCCGAGAAGTCCATTCACTTTTCTTTCTCTTGAAGCTCTATATTGATAATGCTTAGCAGAGTGCTAATTGCAAACATTCGTAGCCTCGGTGGCTGCCCATGCCCACGGTGCCTTATCCCTAAGGACCAAGTCTCTAATCTGGCTACTGAGAGAGACATGGTGCAGCGCCAAGTCATGGCTCGGCGGGATACGAAAGAAAGACGCGAAAAAGTCGCTTCTGCCCGGCAGTTGATTTACAGTCAACATTACGTGGTTAATACTCCCCAAGTCGAGGCGCTCCTCAAAGAAGAGTCATTGGTTCCAACTGCGGTATATCATACAAGAATTGTGTCCAGTCTAGATAACTGATGTTTACTCTCCAAATGACAGAATGCATTTTCGGACAGGCTTGGCGAGTCTGGCTTTGATTTTTTCCTCATGCTGGTCGTAGATCTCCTCCATGAATTTGAGCTTGGCGTGTGGAAGGCTGTCTTTGTTCATCTCCTCCGTATTATAGATACCCTGAAAGGTAATGTATTATCTGAGCTTGATCGACGGTGAGCATCCTTTTATGCTGGCACTGGCTGGATTGGACTGATACGCTGCAGCTATCGGCAAGTGCCCATATTTGGCCGTGACACCATCTGGCGTTTCCGGCGAAATGTCTCCGAGTTGAAACGAGCGGCTGCTCGTGATTTTGAGGATATACTTCAGGTACGCTATCACATCTCTAGGATGCTGGGCTCGTTTCAGACCAATCTAATTATGACAGTGTGCGATTCCTGTTTTCGAGGGGCTGCTACCTGAACCCCATAGCTCCGAGGTCCTCAAACTTCTCTTCTTACTGGGACACTGGCACGGGCTTGCAAAATTGCGCATCCATACTGACGAAACCCTCGAACTCTTAGAGGATGTGACGAAAGGACTTGGTAACCATCTCTGGAAGTTCGTGGCCGATACGTGCCCGGCCTTTTCTACAAGGGAATTACAACGCGAGGCCGAAAGCCGCAGGAGACGTATGGCACGTGAAAATGGATCCGGTGTCGCTCATTTTTCGCAGGGAGTCGCGCCTACCGACGGTCGTCGTCCGAAGGTTCTGAATCTTAGTACCTATAAACTCCACGCTCTTGGTGATTATGCTTCCCAAATAAGGATGTTTGGAACTACAGATTCGTATTCAACACAACCTGTAGGTCACATACACTTTGTACTCCTATATTGACTTTCTTTTGTTAGGGGGAACTAGAGCACCGAACTAGCAAAAGCCGGTTTCAAAGAACGAGCCGTAAAGCCTACACTGCGCAACTGGCATCCATTGAGCGCCGACAAGTTCGCATCCGTCGAATCCGTGCACGGAGAGGTGCTCTCTCAGCAGACGACCCGGTACCAAATGTGTCCGAGAGGCATCATGTTATCGGTATATCTCAAAACTTTGCGGAAGATCTCACTACATTTGTACAAGTTAACCTGGATGATCCAGCAGCAAAGGTGCGTGTGATTCTCTCTCTTTAACCTATCATCGATCATTGAAAGATGCTCGTTTGAAGGATTTCTTGATGAGGCTAAAAGTCCACCTCCTACCTCGGATCTCAGAGATTCACGCAGCACAAGAGAAATCGAACACTTTAGGGCCCCAAGCTAATTTCTCAGGCGCAGAGTATGGATCTCTTGATGGTCAACCTGGGCGACTACTTCACGAATTGAACTATGTCATATTCAAAGGAAATCGGATCTATCGGCATTCCTTACTCCGCCTCAATTATACCACATACGACCTGCGACGCGAATCAGAAACGCTGAATCCGAAAACGGACCACCGCGATATCATGTTGTTATCGCAGGTCAATGGCCAAGGAGCCCATCCATTCTGCTATGCACGCGTTCTAGGGGTCTATCACGCTAACATTATATACACTGGGCCCAACTCTAGGGATTACCAATCACGGCGCATCGAGTTCCTGTGGGTGCGCTGGTTCGAGGTGGTCGATCGCCCGTCAGGCTGGGAGCATTGTGTGCTTGATGTCCTCCGTTTTGTCCCAATGGCCTCAACTGACGCATTTGGCTTTGTGGACCCTGCTGATGTCCTTCGATGTTGTCATCTTATACCGGCGTTCCAAAGCGGAAAGTTGCACTCTGATGGTATTGCGTTGTCCCGTCATGCCCGCAATTCAGAGGATTGGAAACGTTATTACGTCAATCGGTGAGATGTATCGTCATGTAGTATGTTTTTCAAGTCTTTACTTGTTTCCTTTAGATTTGTTGACCGCGACATGGTCATGCGGTATCACTGGGGTCTCGGCATAGGACATGTGTATGCACATGTGAAAAATCCAGCCGACGTTAGCAAGGGCATTTCGAACGAGCTCGCTTCGAAGCAAGCCACAGTGCCTGAGGCTATGACTCGAATCTCGACATGCGAAGTTGAATTCGAGGCCCCAGAATACGAGTCGGGTGACAATTCTCAGTCGTCAGAGTCGGACAACGATTCGATTTCATCAGACAGTCTTGACTCGGACTTCACATCGGACTATTATGTATTCTAGTGGTTTTCATGTACCCTCGGGGATTCGTCAGTGATTGGAATTAATATTGCTATAGTGACGCCATTTTCAACTCGAATTTGGCTTAGTAAGAGTATCTTGGATTGTGGCATGACCCCGACTTCATAGTACACTTTTCCTGAGAACGTCCCTTCGTCCTTGGACGTCCTCCCGGGCCCCACTACTGAGTCAGTCAAAGCCCACCCACACATCGTTGTGGTGCTATCCCGGCATATGCTCCTCGCGTATAGTCCGCCCCATCTACACCCGAACCCGTCAAGGCTAGTATGGTGCCATAGGTTGTGTCGTAGGTCCACTCTCCCGCAACTAGTACGCTGTCAAGTACCTCATCAGTTAGCATGTTTAGAGCAGCCCCCGCCAGCGCCAATTGCACAATTAAGAGGTCGCTCTTCACTGCCTCGCGTCGGCACCTCCAAACGTCGTCTCCCTGTGGAAGAGGACAACCGCACCTACCTTATGCGCTGCGCTTCCGGCCACGATTAATTCTCTCAGATCTTACAAGAGTATGCAAGGCACTCCATTCGCGACTCGATGTCGGATGGTGAGTATTCCTCTTGCAATGCACCTTGGAGCGTTGAATTTTCCATTCACTCCCCGTTTGTTGGTGGTGCTGAAGCCTCTCAAAATCTGCGAAGCCACCCGTCATGTCATCTAGCGTGGACCTCAGTGTCTATGCGACGCCGGATAGCCATCGCATCGATCTGATGTCGTGGGACTCCCCATACGTCGATGATTGTGAGTCTTCATACCCCTCCGTCACATCATCTTCTGAGAGCTTGGCAGACATGACTTCCAAGAAGGCGATCTCAAGCTCATGACCAAGATCTCTGGCCTGCTTCCCTGGTATTTCGCCGGGCTGCCCCACCCAGCGACTCGGAGTCCTCGGTTCTCCCCTGGAAGGTTTGTTGCCACCAAGGCTTCGCAAGACGTTGCTCTTTTGCCTTTCCCTGTCGCATCTCCACTGACATGAGCTTTGCACGCCTTCATATAAATGATCGATTAGATCTGTTATTCAAATGCTGCTCATGTTCCTCGTTCTGTCTCGTCTGTGTCGTTTGGCGTTTCCTTTTTGATGTTGTTACATTAAAGGAACAGTAATTATAGAATGACTCATGGAGTAGACAAAAGTGACCCACAGTACTGCTATGTTTTAAAAGAATCTCACAATTATCAGGCTTTAAAAGGATAACTGGGACAGGTAACGAAGCGATGAGTAATTGCCTACATGTCATCATTCTGATCACATTGGTGTCAAGGTGATGGTTGAATGGACAGGGCATGCAAGCCTGCATTTCGAGGGATAAAATTTGATCGGTTCTCACCATGCCAGCCAGGGGCTGTAATGCATTATTGACCGGAAATCATCATGATCTATAAATGGTCTTCGTTCTAGCATAATTTGTTTAGTTGGCAATGTCTCATAATTGACTTGTAATCAGTGACCATAGCCCGGAATGTTTTTATGTATTTGTAATCATCACCTGGGAAAATCTATGCTTCACCAGTTTCCTGATGTTATTCTGTCTAGGTCGACCTCTGCCCGACAGACGGCTTGCTCTTCCTAAAGCTTTACCCCCAACTTCGCTTTGCGCGGCGCTTTCATGCGACGTCTTTCCACGATCATGGATGGTCCGGTGACCAGACTACATGCCTTGGACCGCCCCTTACTCTGCCAAACTCCGCCGTCTCGCGTCGATGGACTAGCCCAGGGAGCGATCACCCATCCCTGCGTGCGCACCGTAGACGAAACCCGATCAGCGTTCGATTCGGTGTCATCAACAAAAAGATCATAACGCATGCCTCGCATGGACCGCCTCCTCAGCCTCGTGACTCGGCGGACTCGCGCAGATCCGGCCTGTGTCTGTCGAGAAGGCAACGAGCATGAGCACGAACGACGGACGGTCCGCCGCTGGAGCGCTTCAGATCCTAGTTCCAACCCGTCGTTCAGAGGTCGCTGAATCAGTGCTAGGAGGGGGGCGCGCACTGCCGTCTCGAAATGATCGCCGAACCCGCGCGTACCCCAAGTTGGACTCGAGCGTCCGCTTGGCGTGCCACGTCTGGATAAGCCCCATTGCGAACGTTCCTCCGCACGGTGGTGTGAGCGGCGTCCCCTCCCCAGTAGATCTGCGACAGTAGAGTCATCCAAGACGTTGTATGGCCAGTGCCGGGTGGCCTCAGCCCTCTGGCCAAACGAGGAGGGCACAGGCGGTTGCGATGCTCGACCCGGACTGGCATGATGATGATTCGGAGCTTTGTCTGGCACTGGTTGAGCCCTCCAACTGCGAGATGTTTGCGCCCGGCCTTGAACGACGTTGCCCGGCAACAGCCCCTGTGGTCATTGTCCAAGCTCGTTACAACTTGACGACATCTCCGAATCAGGAAGAAAGCAACCACACGGCCCCTGCCATGAGCGAAAAAACAACAGTATAGCACAAGCACCCATTACATGGTAGGTACGACTAGGCACAATACATCCGTTCGTAAAATTCCAATCCGATTATTGCGGTTCTCAAAAATAACGACTTGCGCTAAAAACAATAATGATCCTCTGGGGTCTTATCAAGTCGACCATCCGAAAGAACGAGACGACCCCCTTTACATAAACAAATAGGTTAGTCGAAGAACGACTGGCGTACACGATCGTAGAGGTAGTGTGTCTGTGAATCATGAGGGTCAGCAATAGAGGTGTCAGCGGCGAAGACCGTGCGCCTTGAGGGTTACACAAATCGCGGGCATGAGGAGATATCAGCAACGGGTTGATGGAGGGGGAAAGGAATCGCAAGACGCCATATCATCGCGAGGATTCATATATCACCACACCGCGTGTTCACAGGTTGATGGTGATCAGGATCCCTGACAACAGAGCCACAACCAGGCTTGACGACGTCGAGATGATCATGCGCGACGGAGCACCGCTGAAGCCAAACGGTGACCCAAACGGGGACCCAGTCGGTGACCCAGACGGAGTGGGAGGAACGCCGGGAGCGGAGAACGGATTGGACCCGACCGTCGCGTCAACTAGATATCATCGTTAGCAAAGCGACCCGGCGAGACAAAGTCAACTCACCGTTCAATCCACTAGCGAGTTGGGCGAAGCCGACGGCCGGGGGACTCGCTTGGAACACGGTGTAGACGTTCTTGAGGAAGGTGTCGCCGACGATCCAAGATGGACCGCCTTGATCACCTCCGATGCTGCTGCCCACATCGAAGATACCGCCGCCACACATCCGATTTTTGGTGCTGGCACTGACTGGACCCAGGTTCATATCAGCGGCGCTGATGGACCAGCTGGTACCACCGAAATTAAGGGAGATGGAAAGCGAGGTGCTACATGCTGTACCTCCTGTGAGCGGCGTGACACGCTGCAAAGTGGTGCAAATACCCACGGAAAGCATACATGCCCTCGTTGGCACCTGTCATTGCGACGGAACCAGGGATGTTGGAGTAAATTTGCTTGGTGATGTCGGACGGTGCGCCGATGAGGCTAGTGCCGGTGTCAATGGCAGCGAGCCCTTCGCTGCTCGAAACAGAAATGGATTTTCCCTGGACCGTCACGGCTGGACGAGGGCGGGCGGTCAGAGTGTGGTAAATTGGTCGAAATGGAAGGCTGACTTTTGATCTGTTGCAACCAAAAGGAAGGCGCAGTGCCGTTGGGCATGTCGATGAACTCGATGTTGCCCGAGTACAGACTGGTGTTGGTGCCACCGAGGGTGAAAATTCCACCGGGTGCTTCGGCGACCTGATTCTGGTTGTTATTGCGAGCGAGATAGAAGCTGAACATTGGACTGGACAGTTTGTTCTGGTTTAACAAGGTCTCCCAAAACGGCGCGGTCTGAAGGGATGAGATGGACTCGAACCCCATACCTATGATCCCCGATTGTTGGCTATTGATCAGGCCGGACGTGGTGGCCGAAACAGAAACTGGAGATGGCGATGAATGACGAGTACTTGAAACTGACGGAAGGGAACCTACGAAGCGCTTGGCTCATGGCGAAGCCAGAGAAAGAGACGGTGTCCTGAGAGACGTGTCCAAAGGCTTGGCCGGACCCATAGGAGATGGTGAGCGAGGACGAGCTGTTCTTAAACGACGATGATCTTGAGGGATTGAAAACGGGAATGCCATCGCATGTTGTACACTGGTTGGTCGCGACCCATAGATCAGAAGAGCCTAGGGCAAGATGAGAGGTAATTGGGAAGAAAGAAAGAAAGGGCTTGCCGGTATCGAGAATCAGGTTGAATTCCTGGGGGCTGTACACAGATCCGTGAGGGAAGCGGAAGACGCAGCAAAATACGCACGGTGTGCCGATCGCGACGGCGGCGGTATAGACGAAATCGTTTCCCTGGAGGCGAAATGATGTCAGTGGATCGCACGGGGAGCGGTCACGGACGTACTTCGTCGGTGATGGTGACGGAGGTGACGGATCGTTTCTGGTTCTTTGGCTTGAATCCGTACTTGTCGCGGATCGCGTCCATGATGTGAGGCATGTTGGCCATGCGGTCAGTGGCCGTCGCGCGTCGGACTCGGATAGGGGTATGGACGGGGTCGCCGAGCGGGCTGGGCGCTGCCAGAGCGCCATGGAGGAGGAGGAAAAAAAAGAGGGGGAGAAAAGAAAGCATGGGGAAAAGGAACGGAATGGATGGGATCGTTTATAGCCGCATCCAGGGGTGGGCCTTTGCGCAGCCATCCTGGACAATGCACATTGCACATCCGCGGTGCCAGCGGTCCCATCTGTCACTGGCCGGGGTCTCCCTGCCCCACAAGTGCCCCCGCCGCAGTGTGGCCTCTGCAATGAAGCGAGCCAAGGACGGTGCACCGTCCCCGTCGTCGACGCCGCCGTCGCAGCACAAGAAACCAAAAGTACGCGCAGACGATGTCAACGACGACGGCGAGTGGACCCGCGCAGGGCGACGCAAGGCCAAAAAGGCCAGGAAAATCGAGGCGAGACTCGTCGTGCGTGTCCCGCGTGCCTCGTCGCATCGTGTCCGACGGTGACTTCGTGCCAGGGGTCGATGCCGCAGTTCATGTATGTGAACACAGAGATCAACAAGAGAAAGGACGCCATTCACATCGACGTGAGTGATCCAGTCGCACCAGAACGCATATACTCACCTTTCTTCGCCAGGACGTCCGGGATTTCGTCTTGCACATCGTCGCAGACGCTCCTCCCCCAAACTGGGTCAAGATCGAGGTCAGTGTCTCCTCATCTCGATTCTCACCGTCCGACGTCCCTGCAGAACGCACGGACCATACAAAAAGTCGTCGCGCTACTGATACCAGGCATCCTCCCCGACCACCTCGCCCTCCCGCCACTGCCTACTTCGGCAACAGACAACCCGAACATCCCGATCGCGATACCGCTTCCAAACGACTCGGGCACCCCCCTTCCGTTCATCGCCTCAACCTTTAGCCATGCCTGCCCGACCCGCGCTCCAGGCGACCAAACCCGGATGTACTCTGTCCTCGGCTCGTTCTTCCAGGGTCCGCTCAGCGGCGAGGAAAAAAAGAAACGCATCGAAGCTCGGATAGCATGTACGGCTTTCCATTCTCATCAACCTTCATCTAACGTCATGTCTAGCAGAACGCGCATTCGACAAGCACCCGTCGCTATACTTGCTTTCCCTGCAACAAATGATCGAAAACGACTACCCGATACCGTCCTACATGGCAGATGTCTTCGAGAAGCCACAAGGATGGGTAGAGACGCCTCAGCCCGTCACCGAGTCCATCTTGCTCCTCCCAGTCGATGAGCAACGCTCGCAAGTGTACGCCATCGATTGCGAGATGGTGCGTTCTCGTCGCGCCTCTTCGAACGCTGCTCATCCCGACCCAGTGCTTGACGGATGACGGGAAAGAACTGACCCGCGTCTGCATGGTCGACTACGAGTCTGGCGTCGTCGTATACGACACCCTCGTCAAGCCACCCAAGCCTGTCGTCGACTACCTCACAAGGTAACCCTTCCTCGTCGCTCGTCGTCTCAAGCTCACCTCCCTCCAGATGGTCAGGTATCACCGAAGCCTCGCTCGCCAAGGCCACGACCACCCTCGCCGAAGTCCAATCCCACCTCCTCACCATCCTCGCGCCTCCTGGTCGCCCAACCTCCATCCTCGTCGGCCACTCCCTCGAATCCGACCTTCACGCCCTCCGAATCTGCCACCCGCTCTGCATCGACACCGCCCTCGCGTACCATCACCCACGCGGTCGTCCTCTCAAACCGGGTCTCGCCTGGCTCACCAAAAAGTGGTGT
>JBBPMC010000095.1:0-23225 GCA_038090115.1 Strobilomyces echinocephalus | reverse complement strand
ATCCTCGCGCCCGCCTCGAATGGCCTTTTCGATGGCCTCTGCAAACGCCCTGAACGCCCTCGTCTCGTCGTCTACTCGTGCGCCCTCCTCGTTGCTGAGCCGCCCGTCGACACCCAAGGCGCGCTTCACGGCTTCCTCCCTGTTTGCCCCGCGCAGCCCGTCGATGCGCGTCAGCTCTGCGCACAGCGTGGGGTCTTCGAGGAGGGCGCGAAGCTCGGGGGACGTCGCGAGGGCTTCATAGTGGGGGAGCTGAAGCGGCTTGGGGTCGTCCCGGGTGAGCGGATCGAAGTAGGGTGCGTCTGGGACGTAGGGCCACTTGAGGGACGTGAGGGGGCGGAGCGGGGTGGGCGTTTCGAGCGGGTCGGGCGCGGGGGCCGGAGGGAACTCGGAGGGAACTAGCGCGGGTGGGTCCGACTCGGCCGGCGTCCCTCGGGGTGGCGCGGTCGTGATATCAGCGCCCGGCGCACACGTCTCTGTTCGTGGGGGGGTGAGAACCCCATGGAAGGCGACGCGCGTTCACGACGGGCGCACCTCGGTGGGTCTTGTAACACGCGACGGAGCAGCTTGTCGCGGTAAGAGTGGCGACTCGGAGAAGGCGTCAAGGGGACTCACTAGTCTGCTCTACACGTCGCACAGGCGTATTTCGACGTTTGGTGCTTGCATACGACGCAGGGCGGTCGGGGACGAGGTGGCATCGGAAGAGCACGGCTCAGGTGGCGGTGCTGCAGATTTCGGACCATCGGTGATCTTTGCGGCCTCGTAGTATGACGACGAATTACGAGGGACCTTCTTGCTAGAGGAAAGGATCAAGTCATGTCATCGTCATCAGCTTTTATAGGGCACGCGGGATGGCCAATGACTTGGATCACTGTTTGCTCTTGCATGATTCGGAACAGTGAGAAACTTGAACCTACCTCTGACTGTCAGTGGTGAGTGCTTCATTACCGGTCCCAAACGTGTCTGGATCTAATACACATTCATAATGTCCGCCCCGTGAGGGTTGCGTTGGGTAAGCAGTATCAAGGGATTCTCGCCACCGTGCTAACATTCCTGATCTTGTTTCGCAATGCTCACTGTAGAGCACTTCGTACGGACCCTCGAAGGTCCACTTGGGCGTCGGACGACGGGGAACGCACCTTCGCAGTGTACGACGTCGATCACATCAACGCTGGCTGAATCGCAGATCTTCCGAGTCGACTGGCAGCAACGTCTGGTCTATATCGCTGTAAGGCCCAGACGGAAAGTTCATCGCCACATTTGCGGGTTCTACATCTGGCTTCTGGAGACGCTCGGAATGGCCTCGTCATTGGCCATGTCATTCAGGGCAGTAGTGACAGACTGCGCTCGATCGCCCTCTCGAGTTAGAACCCCAAACGACCCCGAATTTGTCTCCTGTCCCGTCGACAATCATTACTCTTGTCCTGCCCTTGTCTCGCCACCGTTAGTATGACTTTTCGTCCTCCTGAATCCGCTCGATCGGATGACGGGTCCCGCGGCGGTATGTTATCACCGTATGGCCTCGACCAAGTGCCTGTACGAATTCCGAAAGGGCCGTCCCTGCTCGTGACGCCCATAGGTGCCTGGCTTGATCAGGTTAAAGCAGCAGGAAGCGTCCCTCGTTCGAGCCCTTGGCAATTGCAACCTGTCTACCTGGGGTCGTGCTAAAGCGTCGCACCTGCGACCGGCATCGCGCCTTAGCCAAGTCCCTCGGCAGGTCTTAAGACAGGGAGTAGTACGCCTAAACGAACTCGGAAGTAGCGATGCCCCCTGGCGAGAGCTTTGGCCGGCTCGAAACCGTACCCAATACCACTCCTCTACCCACCGCTGTGCGTACTGCCACCATCCCCGCGTGCTCTGGCAGCCCCCCCAGATCCTCAGAGAGGGGCCAGACGGGCGCACAAGTGGGAATGACAGCCTGAGGCGCCCGCCACCGCGCACACAGACCCTAGACCGGGGCCTTCCGCCCCAGTCCTCCAAATTTAGGTACATCGGTCGCTGACCCTGACATCTCCCGACAGATCTTCCTTGCTAGTAGGTATTTGCTGGTTGCACAACCATCAACCGATGAAAAGGCCCTCGCGTGACTTGGTGAATTGACGAGGTCGGTGATCGCTACCTCCTACGAAACCACCATCACCACAGTCGTTCATACATGTTAGCCTCAGGCTCGTCCCGCGCAACATCCATGCGAAGACCAGATAGATGACTTGGCAACGAGACATGGGTACCTGCCAAGTCGCTCCGATGGAAACATGACGTCGAGAACGGAAAAGACGTGGCTGAGAAGGAGAGGAGAACGCTTCCGCGACGAGGGAATCACGAATCCGGACGGTCGCCACGGTCCTCTCGGCAGGGACTCTGTGCGAGACGGCGATGTCGCACCGCAGTAGCTTGCCAAGACGTCCAAGTATTTCTGAAAACGTTCTAGGTTGAGACCACAGCCGTGCGATCTGCGGGACTATGTGTATGCAGGTGGTGAACAGCTGACCTGACCAGATTTATGGAACAACCAGATTACTGTGATCCTGAAGGGAGACGCGCAGCCGAAGGTAATTGAGCGTAGTTTCGCTGTTGGCTGCCGATAGATCACGTCGATGAGTACAAGCGTATATCATACTAATATGTAATCCTCTGCTGCGTGAATTGATTCGATAAGGAGACGCGTGAGTTGGGAGGGGATTTAATGGCGTACATGAACATGCCCTCCACTGATCCAATATCTTGGCCGGATATGTTTATTTTCAGGTTGGGGGCGCCATGGACCAAGGAACGGTAAGCACTGGGCGGGGCAATGGAATGAGTGGTGCTGCCAGGAACGCAAGACCCGTCGACTCGCAGGGAGAACCGACCTTTCTCTAGAGACAGTCGCCAGAGCGAATAAAGAACGGCAGAAAGGGACAGACCAGGCGGAGCAAGTAGGACACCGAGCCTCAGGGTGAATACTCCCTAGTCCAGTAGAGGGATCTTCTCCTCCAGCATCGCCCGTCGAAATGAAGGGGGAGTGATCGCCATTGACGGTATCGAGCCCATATATTGGGTCGCATTCCTGTTTGACGGGAAGCAAGTCGCGAGCGGTGGAAGGGAAGAGAACGTCCGACATTGGAGAATCGAAGATGACAGAGAGGAGGATGAATGCAGAGTCTGGTTTGCAATATAGCGGTGTCGAGGGACGAAAAGATTGTGAGCGGGACGAGGGGAGGCTTGGTGACGGTGTGGGATGCGAGCACTCGCGAACTGGTGGTCGAGTTCACGGGAAACGGCAAATGGGTGCAAGTGGTCGACGTGTCACGACTCACCGGACGGGACGAGGATCGCGACTGTGCAGGTCTCCGGAAGACAATCAGACTACCTCGAAGTCCATGGTATGATCATGATGGGTTCCAGTAAGGGTCATCCGACTCATTCTACAAAGTCGAAATCTTGGCGCGGCTGAGACGAACGCATGCGAGGACCTTGCAACTTCAAGATGGACATTTCAATGCTACCTCCGCGCTGCAGACAGGCCTAGGCATATATACCTGCGTGAACTGCAGCATTGAAGCAGCTGAGGGATGCTTGTGCAGAAAGTGGGTTGCGACTCCCTCAGAGATTCTTGCCAATATCTTCCACTAGTACTTTTCTCTGACACTCCTGCCACTGTTTCCGGAATACCCCCACAAGGAAGCTCGCAGTGATCTAGCTGCTCTGGAGAGAACATGCCACACTTTCAAAGAACCAGCATTGAATGCACTCTGGAGGAATTTGGATGACTTGTCCCCACTGGTTCGGTATGTTCCAACAGCATTGGATTCGAGGTATAAGAAGGCGAGATCATTCAAGCAGTCTTGTTTGATGAATGACACACCGTCCGCGACATAGTATGCGTTCATCAAATCTCTTACACAGGCTGAATGGGATGTCTTTCGACCATTGTCATCCGCAGAGCCAATTATATCTCTGTTGCGCTATCGCTTGTTCATATCAGCACCACGTTTTGGAAGGAAGATGTGGCGCAGCCTGAGATTACTCTCGAATCGCTTTCCAAGTACTTTCCTACATGGAAAGCGCTTCGAGAGTAACAGAATTTCATGTCAATTTCGCATGTGGTGCATGTCGAGCGAAGTTTGGTGGAGATCATCGATGACTGTCTGTCGGGCGCTTGTCCCGGCAAAGAAACAGATTGACGACGCATCGTAGTAAAGAGCAAGGATGACGATGGATAGTTATATAACGTAGATACAGAAAGCCTAGACATCCTTGGGGCTGGGTTGAGTTTGAAGTCCGCGGGTATCTCCGCATTCCATACACGAGGCTGTGTACACACGTTCTCTTGTATCGACGGTCAAGAAACAATGGTCGACACCGACGTATGCACCCGCTATTTGCTACCACACGATTATCAACGAGATGCGATCCATATTGAAGACGTCAACCCAAAGAGGAGGCTCAACGTCCTTTTCAACGTATGCAAGCCAGCTGACCACCCGCTCCATGCACGTTGACACTTTTCCAACAAGGGACTCCCGGCGTTCGACTTTATCCGTCTACATCGCAAGGACGTCTCTGTCAAGTCGGACGCAGGCCGTCCAAGGTATGTATTTAAAGAAAGACGTCATGCTCGCTGAGGCAGCCTTTGTTGGTCACAATACTAGATCCAACATATTCGCAGTCATCCAGTTCCATCAGAAGGGCGAAGAATGTCCCTTAGTAGTTTTCACCACGGACCGTAAAAATTCGGACGACTCAGGCGCTTCTGTGAGCATTATATCATGCAAAATTTCGCACTTTAATTTGCTCCGTCGCCTTGTGTATCATCGACGACCTGATCTGCGATCCATCTTCCTAACGTATGTGCCCCGCCTGCCGAGCAGACTAAAGCTGACGACTCGGTCCGTGGTCGAACAGTATACCGTGCTCTAGCTTCCCCGTGCGAGGGACTGCAAAGACGCAGTGATCATCAAGGAATCACTGCGTGACGACGTCGCTCGTCGGAGACTCGAGGAGCAGGAACGTACGTTGCACATGTTTCGACGGATCGAGCGGGATCGGGCTCACGCGTGCGCGACAGAACGCAAAGGCGGAGAACGCCATGTCGACGAGGCGACCACCGATCCTGAGCCGATCGGGAAAAGCCGAGTTGGGCCAGTCGTGAGCGGCGATGATGGCAAGTATCCGGGAAAGAAGATGGACCTGAACGAAGGGTTCACGACCAAGAAGCCTATTCGGATTTCGGACATCATCAAGGAGGGACTGCCGAGGAAGAGGAGGTGTGCGAGGACCACTGCCAGGGGCGATCAGCCCTCAAATTCTCGCTTTCCCCCAGGGTCGTTACCTCGGAAGAGGAGGGTCGTGCGTATTTGACTGGCAAGGTTCCTATCATTGTCATTCCGCCCAAATTCCGCTGCTATGTATCATGTCACTGTTTGAGCGTATGTTACCCACTTGAATTTCGTCAACAGCGTGAGATGACTGACCGATCGGCATCTTACCTTGAACTTGATAAGCGGCGGCGTAGAGCACGCCATGTGTTGCCGACTCCAAGTGGAACCACGATCCGCTCCTCGGCGCGCCGGTGTCTACTTGTGGTAAGTAAGCATAGATACCAGGGCCCTTGTATTTCCGTCATGGCATGTCTGTCGTCCTGGCACTACTATGCCATACAACAACTTCGTCAGTCAGGTACTTCGTCACTTTTCACAAAGCTCGTTATTCTACAATTTCATTGTCCACCCAAACATATCACTCATTTAGCACATTTTGGACCTCTGCGAACTTGAACGGGCTGATTTGAGTCGAAAACGACAAATTTTGCTTGTCACACTCTGGTGTCACTTGCCGACAAGTGCCGCAGTTGAGTTGACGACTTTTAAGTTCCCGACGCGTGTGGAGTTACTCCGCATATGACGCCATCCCCCCTTTGCACAAGTTTGCAGATCTAACGGGCAAAAGTTTGGCGTCTACGGACGTGTTGTTCTCTTCATCAAATACTCTTGACCACTAGATACATGGTAGCATTGAGCTCAATCTTATAACAATCAATAGGTGAGAGGAGCTGAGTTCAAATTTAGCTTCCATAACTCGCGACGGCTTGCTGTGACAATGATTGACGAAGTTGTTGTATGGCATAGTATGACGATTGTTGACCCTTCCACAAAGTTCGGAGCCTACGACCCAAAGATCTTTGCCGGGCAGCATGATGTGGTAATCAGTGGGTCATGCCGCGATCGATCCGCAGGCGTACTTACGGACGCTTTTTGCAGAACGACACGCCAAATTGACATTGCCAGTCGCATTCCAAGTCATATTTGAGCCAGATGCCTTGTGGTAGCGCAGACGTCATTCCGTCCCGGAATTCCACGCTGATTCGCTCGCTACGGAAACCTCGCTCCAGAGCCCCGCCCCTCCCCGTGCTATATTTGCAACGACGATCTGCCCAGCCGACTCATATGTCTTTTTTTCCCGTGCTCTCATGCTGTCCAATTCTGGGCGTTCCGATGTGTGCTGTTGGGCTATGCTGCAAGAATTGTAAGTATCACAAGTAGTCATGCTTTTCGGACACGCATCCTCTGGTCGCGGCGCTGATCTATGAAATGCGTCAGATCTAATCTCCAATCTATCTATAAAGACATTAAGAGCGAGGCCTTGGGAGCAATTGTGTCCCCCGTGTAATCATGTAGTGTTTTGCGTCATGCCGCTCGGCGCTCGCTCCATTCTCGCACGCGTGACGCACGATCATGCGTTCCTGAGCCTTTCCTTTTTGTTGTTCTCTGCACCAGCATCGTCATGCTTTTTCATCCATCGTCTCGCTCGTTGGACAACATGGTTGTCCTTGCCGTCGTGTCACCATGCACTCTGTTTTATTTTTTCTTCGTCTTGGCAGTCGCCTCCTGTGTTGACGATCTGTTTTCGCATTCACCGTTTTCGTTTATGTAATTGCATTCTCACTCCGTGGTTCCGGCTCGCTCTCCTTTTCGTTTCCTCCACAGGACATCTTGATCTGATGCTTGCCTTCAACCTGGATCCTATCCGTGCGAAATGTCTTCGTAGACGACTTCAACGACACTGTTCGAGCTACAAGGTAAGTGCGGCATAAAATCCCTAAGTCATGTGTTCGTCCACGTAATCTGAGACTGTACACAAGGCAATCAGAGCATGTAACATGTAACCCCGAAGCAGAACAGCCACGCCGCGAATTCAGCGACTGGGGAAGCGTCGCCTTCGGCGACTTCGACCTTGCTTTCATTTGCAGCGACGCATATATCTCAACTAGGCCTAAATTTTCTACAGCGGCATCCTCCCCGCATAAGGGTGACATGGCTTCGAATGCTCCTTGCCTTGACTGGCATCTCCCACCATGCACATCTCCCAAAACCCTGACTATCTTGTATTCCTGGTCTTGGGGCCCAGGTGTCGAGAACATCATCAGGGATGGGGCCGTGGAGTACACTCCTGCTGCTTGTCATCCATGAATCTTCGAAGCAGTTGTTCAGTGAAGCTGAGTGTTTTCACCATGGCAGAGACCTACCCACATCACAGATGCGGACATCTACAGGGTGATTCTCTAGGGTGATGCAAGGCGAGGACGCTTTCCGGGGGTGACGTGAATTATACACCTCAGAAAAGGTGTATGATTCACGTCACCCCCGGAAAGCATTCATCCCCGCCCCGCACCACCCAGAGCCGACGTCCGCGCCTGTGATGTGCCTGAGCTCCGCCGTGTTGTCTGCCCGTAGGTCTTTTTACCCCTGCAAAACACTCAGCTTCACTGAATGACTGCTTTGAAGATTCATGTAACCCCGAAGCAGAATAGCTACGCCGCCGGAATTCAACGATACGGAGGCAACGAATGATCGCTGTTGAGTCATGACTCGGATGTCTCCGGAATGGCCGCCAAGCTGAAGCATGTTGGTGAGGTACGGGGTAGGTGCGTCCCGGTCCTCTCGAAAGGGAGAGTCTGGGGCCGTGCATGTCTTTTGCAGCGGAAGGTTTGCAATTCAAACTGAATCGCGTATCGTGGCTAAAGACGCGTGTAGATTTTCCCCGCCATAAACAATTTATGACGATCAAGAAGGAAGCCTTCGAACATTTTGCGAAGGTCACCGTACCCATTGCTGAGGCATACGGTCTTCCAACGAGGTTGTTGAATGTATTTTACGAGGAGGGATCATCCATTGCGTTCAATCGGGACGGAAAGCTGTTTCTTAATCTCCGTATTTTGGGACCTGGCGTAAGTATGTTCGACTGTGTATTTTATGATGTGGATCTGAGGCATATCGACAGACGATGAAGATGTTGCGAATGGCGGTGACTCGTGCGACAAGCCCAGACCTCATGGTCTGTGTTTTGACGCTATCTGATTACGCTCGCCTACTGATATTATGCTATCGTTCAGGTTTTCTACGTTCGCCCATGAAATCGCTCACAACATGGTCAAGTCGCACAGCTCTGATCACGCCTACTGGTTTTCAAAGATATGCGAAGAACATATAAATAGCCTTCAACGGATTCTAGTGGTCAGCTGTCTGGAAGCTCGAACTCCGTTTCTCTTATATATAGTCGTTTATGTATGGTGAATTCTTTCGTGGGTTGCCCCAGATTGAATAACATGGTGCTGTATGCGATGTTTCCTTGTGGTCGTCACAATCCTAGTAAACGGGTTTGTCGGTCGTCGATCGTTGTTGTGTAGTAAAACATCCTGCAAAAATATCACGAGCCTCTGCCTCTGTTGAATAGTGGAGGTGCAGTTATCTCCTTTCCATCGATACCTTGCGGCATCAATGGTTCGTGGGACGGGGAGCCCTCGACGTTACCTCGACATGTTCGCCACATTGACGACAGAGAATATCAATCTTTACTAGTACTCCACGTTGCTTACATCGTTGCGTGCCAGTCCGTCATCTAATGAAACGAGTACAAACCCTTCGACCACATTCGAACCAGACGCACGCCGTGTAGTCATACTACCTTCACCACATCCACTTGTATGGAATTTAGGGGGACGTCCTTGCGTAACTGTATGACGATCTCTTGATTCGTCGCGACCCGCTTGTACTCCCCACGTCCATCGGGTGAAAGCAACAGCGCCGTCATGGGCTGCCTGAGACGAGCGGTGAACCTGAGGGCTTTCGTGCGCTCGTCGAACAGAGTTGAAGGCGAGGGAGGCACGGAATTCACGTCGCGAACGCTGAGTCGATCTGGCCGACTGGACGTGCGTGGGCGAACCGAGCCGTCGGAGTTTTCGTGCATGGCAGACTCGGGCCGAGTGCTCGGAAGATGATCAGAAGTGGACGAAGTGAGACCGAGGAGCTCATGGATCCAGGGGCACACGAACAACGATTTCTTCGGTAATTTGACCACTGCACGGATCGTCGTCGCATCGAGCGCAGCTGCCTCTGCGATATAGACGTTGGCATCCGAGGACGAATTAAAGGCAGTGATAGGGAACACGAGGCTGGGTAAATGAAGACGCCGGCCGCCGTCTAATTCAGCTCGTTGGAGACCCTCTAGTCTGGCGAGCATCAAGAGTGCCTGCTCCTCTTCCTCGCCCGAGAACGAAGACGCCAATTCTGACATCAACTTCTCTATCTCTTCTTCCTCGATAGATGTTGGCATGTGGCATGACTGCTGGTACACTGTGACATCGCTTGGTAGACAGCTGTTCCACCTGGACGGTTCCCCGACCCATGCTAAACAACTAACGTCTCTTGACCTGGAGCGAGCAATAACCTCTTGGAGCAGCCGCCCGAGAGCATGAAACAGCGGCTCGCCCGGGGTCACGGACATGATGACGTCGAATATGCCACAGAGGCAGTACGCGGAATCAACTGGCACTGTGGTCTCCCTTCTCGATGCCATGTGGAGTTTCCAACGCACGTTCTCTGGGCTAGGTTGAAATCTGAGCAGCTCGGGAACAGATACGCCGACTGCGCTCGCTATTTCTTCCATGATCTCGTGCGATTTTTTGTGATTAGCTAGGGAGTCAGAGAGGTACGGCGTCCAGTCGGCAGCGAAGAATCGAATGACTGTAGGCGCGAGCAGTTCTTGTAAGGTCCAGCCGCGTACGAGCCATGCGCTTTGTGGCAATCCTCTAGGGGCGGATACATCCTGGAGATAGACGATAGTGAGAGAGGAGCGATGGTACCATCCGAACATGGAGTTGATCGATTTTTCAAACTCCCGTTGGTCCTTCTGGTCGATACAACACGTGTCACTCCAGGCCCAACGGTACCCAGCTTCTCTAGCAGTTCTGCAAAACATCTGTAGCTTGATGGCACCAGGTTTCCTGTCGGCCCCCAAGTCCAGGTTATATATGGAGTTGTTTTCCCCGATATCACTGTAGAGAGGTTCTTGCCCTTTCCATCTGTGAGAGAACATGACGTATTGAAAAAATTCCCCGACAGCACAATTGACCCGTGTAGCGTCCATAACTTCCATGGTCGACATGACGAGATCCCAAAAGGCTGGTGTCCGCTCGAACAAGCTTTTGATTTTAGACGCCGGATAGAGAAACCCAGTCCCGGTGTCTATCATCCTGAGTGGGATACTGTGAAGGATTTTCTGAATAGGTTCATCTATGGCCTTCTTCACGCGGTCATACTGCGGACGCAAGTCTGCAAAGGGGCCAATTATGACCGTCATCTTGACGAGAGAAGCTAGATAGACTGACCCTCGGATAGTGCGTCGAGCACCGCGGTGACCTCGTTGTCCTGTCCGAGATTTTGAAGTGCACAACATTTCATTGCGTAGGCGGGAAAGAATGATGGGTTCTGCCCGATTGCCTGACCAACGATGATCGCATCTGCGCCTTCTGAAGATTCAATAGCATTCAGCATACCTGGTTTGCGTCCTTTAGTGCATCCTTCCACGAATTCTTCCCTGCGTGAGCTTGACTCCGTTTCAAAAGTAGTTCCGGCGATACTGGGTGGAGGTCCAACGCCTTGATATACCACTTGATGGCGCCGTCGTATTCCCTCTTGCACATGGCTTCTTCTGCGCAGCGCTGAATCTCTTCGAGACATCGTTCTTTGAAGACTATTGCAAGCTTTCAGACAGTTCAAGCCAGCTGGCACATAAACTCTTACCACCGAACCATTCAGATCCTTCCTCGCCAGTCAACTCTCCTTTCAACTCGCTCTGCATTGCAGAGAAATAGTCTATCGCCTCATGCATGCGTCCAGTAGCCAACAAGGCTTTGCATTTTAGCTGTCGAACTCTGACTCTGAGGCCATCGAAGCTCCAGCCAAAGATCTAGAAGAAGGTCAGCGACGCACTCGAAGTGCACTGTCGTCTTACTAATTTGATCGTCAACAGTTCCAGGGCTGGGCTGAAATTAGCAAGATCTTCCGCTTTCTCCAAGGTATTTATTGCCTCAGGATAACGTCCCTCATTTATGAGACATTCGGCGACGAGAACGAGCTTCCGCGCCTGAATGGTATCAATAACGTTGAGGGATTCAGTGCCGCGAAGAATACCGACCTCGAATGCAGAGCGAAGTGATCCGATATCTTGTGCGTCGCTTGTTTCGGGACACTCGCTCTCGACTTTGTCGTCGCGTCCGAGTTGCGACAGGATGATGAGCTGCACGTAGTGATATGCTCAGAAACTTGATATAACTAGGTTCATCTCACCTTGACGGCTTCGACAAACTTCTTTGTGTTGTCATCAGAAATATCAGGTGAGAGGCTGAGCGCTTCTGTTGCCTTGTCATCGTCCGCCTTCCCAAAGAGGGCGTAGGCCTTTGCGATGTGAGTCACGAGCGTCACATGAGCACCATTTGACACCTTGAGCAACCGAATCAGTGTCGGACTTTTCACGGAAGAAAAGGTCGAATTACAGTTTCTGCGTCCTCCAATGCATCGTCCCATCTCCCAAGTCGCGCGCGAACGAGAGCCCGGTTAGCAAGCGAGTACGCGCGAAACTGTGAGCGGTCTGGGCTTGTGCTTTTCTCTGGTAAGAACTCCTGATTACTGATCTCTTCTGATAAAGCCTTTTCTGCCTCTGCCAAATTTCCGTTTCTCCATGCTTCGTACACCTCTTGACTCATATATGTGAACTACATTTCGAAGTATGAGTAATAAAGACAGGTCAAATCAATGTGGAGTGATCTACCGGCTTCGACACTCCAAGCGAGGGTGCCAAATACTGAAAGTAGAGACAAAATCAGTCAACGAAGATCGCAGAATAATCGCAGATTTACATGAAGGAAGTATGTCCGAGGGACAACATCGGTGAGTTTCCAAACAGAAATACTCTCGCGACTTGCAGCAGCGAGATAATGGCCATCTTGAGAAATGGCTAGAGCGGACGCTTCGGTCGGTCGAATTGGGGTGGCGTTGATTTCTTCAGAGGTGTCGATGTCCCACAGACTGAGCGAGCGGTACGACGCAGAGGCAGCGACGAAGAATCGGTCGGTATTGGAGACGCAAAGAGATGTCACAAAATCGGTAAACCAGCAATCGATCCTCGATATGATCGTTCTGTCGGCGACGTCGATGGATCTGATGCAACCAGAGGGGCCTCCGGCGAAAAGTCGTGAGCCATCATGACTCCAGGCGAGGGAATAGGTGGGCATAGCGTCGACTGAGAGAGATGCGAGTCGTTTGCCAGTGTGAACGTCCCAGATGCGGATAGAGTCGCAGCCCCAGCCGGAGCATCCTGAAGCGAGCTGATCGTTCGCTGGAGAGAACTTGACGGAAGTGACCGCTGCCTCTGGATGTCTCAACGGACCCACAACACGTTCTCCGCTCTCCAAATTCCAGACAGACACCGACCCATCTTGCAGCCCTGCCGCAACCAACAATGAGTCGGGCGAGATGTCCAGCGAGGTAACAACGGCCCCCGCGTTGAGAGATTTGAAAGGCTCCGAGTTGTCGACATTTTCGTTTTGGATCAGGGAGATCATGTCCCAAACTGACACCTTGCAGTCAACTCCTCCGCTTACCATCCACTTGCCGTCCGACGAGGTCGCTAGCGAGTTCACTGCACCATCAGACTTCATCGCTGGCCCAATCTCGCACCCGTCACTCGCCCTCCATCTGCGGAGCGACCCGTCACCGCACCCGCCTACGACATGGGTCTCGTCGGCGAGAAGGACCAGCGACGTTACTGAGATTCCAGGGGTGTCGATACGGAGATGTTGCGTCTTATGAGCAGTAGACCCGCTGCTTCTGCAGCGTGAATGCTCTGTGAATATTCTGCAGTTAGGAGCGAAGGCGACTCCAAGACGAATCCAAGGTGGTCACCCTTGTTTTTCCCTTTTCCCCTGAATAACCTACGCAAACTCTGCATCTGAAAGGCGGATCCGTCGCAGTTGAGTCTCATAGTCAGTACTGGGACATGTTTCGTTACTTACCGAATGTGTCGTGTCCTACTCTCCGTGCGGGCACTGCGAGGCTGAGGGGAATGCGAGGCTGAGGGGAATGGGAGCCGTTCAAGTGCCTCGGCCTCATGCCAGCATCATTTACATAAATGAATCGCACCGCCACTTGATGGACTCCCAAGGCATACCACTACACTTTGCGAGGATCAATGCTTGTGTTTAGAGTCTTCTTTCAATGTGGCAGGTAAAATCGCTGCACTTACCGACAGTCACTCGTCGAAAAATGCGAAGGTGATTGCACTTCGGAACGGCGAGGTGTCATGGGCGGACCAGGACCCCAGTTCAAGAACTTGAAGCACGGTTACTTACATAATAGCTTTGCTGAAATCTCCATTCACCACTCCTCGCGGGCGAGTCCACATCTTCTTCTTACCCCTCCGAGAAAGTCGACCTTTCGTACGCATCTCGGAACAGTCCTGCAGCGGTCATCCACTCCCAGCCTTGGTTTGTCCCGGGAAACCATGGAGGTTCGGCCACGCCTCCACCCCCTCCAGACTTCAACTGTTTCAGGTAGTGGCACCTATCCATCATTGGAGCGTACCACATCATATCCCGTAATCCCCTGGAGTCGGGCTGTTGGTCGCCTGCTCCCCCCGCAAATGAAGTACTTGAGGCACCGCCCAAACAAGTTCTACTCCTCTCCGGTCGACAGTCGCAGGGTCTGCTTCTCCCACAACACATCCCTCCGCGACCAATCAGCAGTATCCTCCCTCTGAAGACGCGCCGGTAGTCGTTCCCGAACCCTCCTCCCCCCCAAAAAAAAGCGAAGACCTCGGTCGTGCTTGCAGGCGAGCCGGAGGAAATTCCCAAACAGCCGGCAGAGGGCCCTTCGGCGGTGCCGCAGAGAAAGTCAGCCTTCCATTCGCGTGTCGGAGCGGCCGTACGGCGGTCACCCTCTGCGTTCAACACTCCAGGTTTCCCCAGCCGGTCCGACGCCCGTTGAGAGCGATCCCTGGCCTAATGTTTCGGCGGTTCACCGTGCGGGGAGCGTGAGCTCCGGAAGCGGATCGGAAGCCTCAACGTTGCTATGCGATAAGAAGGATCGTGTTGCGACTATTCTCACAGCCGAAAATGCTGCGAAGGCCCTGCAGATCACCGCCCTGGGCAACGACCACGACAAGTTGCGAGACTTCACTGATACTTCCTCTCAGATAGAGGATCTACTACGACGCCACACTTTGCAAGCAGTCCCTCTCTTCGATCAGCACAGTTTTTGTTCGCAGCTCCTTGCACGCACAATCGATATTATCTCGCCACCCTCACCACCGAAGTCGCTCAGTTGAACGTCATCTGTGCGCTGCTTGTCGACGAAGAACCAACAAACAGGCGAACAACGGTGAACCTCGAGTGATTTTGGCTTGGCGTACTGTCTGACTCGTGCTTTAGGATCCCAGCGAGGATCAAACCTGAAGCTTGAAGAATGGAGGCTGAATATTCTGCGTGCTATATGATCGACGTTTCCAATTTTACATGCTGGTTCTTGTTAGTCATGGTCTGCAAGTCACTTCGGTCATGTTTCCTCTGTTACTAACTGGTATTCATGTCACTGTCACGTCCTGTGAACCGCTCTGTACTGGCATAAACATTTGATCTACCCTTGCCGTTTCCTAATCGACCACAGTGTAGACAAGTGACTCACGGTTTCAAGGTTCGGGTGATCGTGGTGACACACCATAGGCTTGCCTGAGCCTTGCCTGAGCCTCAGAATCTCTGATAATCACGTAAGAGGACTGGTCGGGGTCGACGTTACCCGCGTCACATGCTCGTCATCACTGATTTCATGCGCCGGTTTCGTATTCACTGGCTGCGCTGCCTCATGGACCGTTGGAGCGTCCGATACAACTGAGACGAACCAGATCACCACTCTATGCCAACAATACGTAACGTGACCTTGCAAACTTCAATTCGGCGACCCCGACTGACTTCGCGGTTAGAACGATCTTACTGCTGCCCTCAATGATGTCATATTTTCTCGAGTCGTGGCCGCATAGGCTTCTCGTCGATTCATCATCGTCTCTATCGTGTCTTCTAGCCCTACCGTCGTGGGCGGCACTTGCGATAAGTATTACATTTTCGCTAATCGATCGATCGTTATACGCCACTTGGGTATGCGTGCGATGCTAGTAGCCTAGAGCTTCGAGGACGGCGCGACGTCGGTGACCAGTTTCATCAACCCGGCACTCGTACGCGCGTTCATCGTGACGCTCTTGCGCGACCGCCTGTCGACGAAGACGTGGGTATACCCACCGACCGCGGCGGGAGTGTCCGCATCCTCTACCCCGTCCCCGCTCGGCTTGGCCCTGAACACGCCAATCTCGTACGTGACCGAGCTCGTTCCGAGGCGTGACACACGCAGACCGAGGTCAAGTACCTCGGGAAAGGAAATAGGGAAGAAGAACTTAAGGGAGGGGGTAAGACGGTCCAGACCCGATACAACGGGGGGACGCACCTCGCAAGAAGACGAGACGACGAGACCAATTTGATCCCTGTGCGCGTCCCCGTCCCCGTCGCCTCCCGATTCCGATCGAGCACCAGCGCCGGATCCAGCCTCACCGGAAGCGGCCGGAACGAGCCCGCAGTGCTCGATGAGATACGTGTTGACGACGGCGTCAAAGAGGTGGTAGTACACCACGTTGTTGACGTGTGCATACTGGTCATTGTCGCTCCTGCCACGTCGCCAATGCATTATGTGTTCCAGTTCAAGTTCGGGGTCGTCGTCATACATACACCCGACGTCACCGCACAAGAATGACCGAGAACCAAGTCAGACGAAGTGAACACGCAGGACGAGGGGGGCGCACCAGCGGGTGCGGTAGGACAGGAAGAAAGGATAGTCGACACGGCGGCGGCGTTTCTTGTCGTCGTCATGGCCGGCGCGGGCGCGGGAGGACATGGTGGGAAGACGTTTCGGGCGCACGTGCCCGCCTTCGAGGTGAAGTACGTACTATCCTATGACTTCGGCACCTTCTTAAAACACATACTTTTCTCACTTCCCCCAAGGCTAGCTCATCTATAGTTGGTATTCTGAGCCACAGCGAACTTGAGCGAGCACAATTGATGGAGAAATGAGTGAGATAACTGAATCGCCGTGGCTGAGTTTGAACATTGTTCGATCTGCCGCGTCTCGCTCGCAGGCCGAGTGGTCGAAGTAGCCCAGCGCAGCGGAAAGCACCCTTATACTAATACACTTGGTGTTTCCCAGGTTCCATCATCTTCTAATCTGGATAGACAGCTCCAGCACAGATCTGAAGGTCGATGTCCCGGGGGTCTGATTAGGCTAGGAATCTAGCCTTAAACCTTTTGTATTCCAAGGTAAGCATACAGTGCTAAACTACTCTTCTTACGCTTGTCTTATTTTCTCGTTTCCGCAGTGAGTGTAAATGCAGGCATTCATTCTTCGTCTTCAACATACTACCACTGCTAGTTATTTTGTTAATGAACGAAAACGACGCTGAGACAATCTTTGCGGTACTCGATGTGCAGCATCGAAAACGACGTCGATACGATCTTTGCAATCTGATCAGCGGCACAGTGGATAGACGGCGGATGTCTAGCATTGCATGAAAATCCGATTCCGAGACTCTGTGCTCACAGTACTGAGTTTCATTGAGCTATGTGAAACGTAAGTGTGAATTAGATTCCGCATCGGTCTCTAAGTAAGTATATATTCAGGTGCGTGTGTCGGTGATTCTTGTGGAAGGGAGCCTATGTAACTGACGGATCTAGAGGAGAGGTCAGCTGGTGCTGGACCTGTCGGCAGCAGCTGACAAGTTTCGCCGACATTTCCCCGTTCGAACTCAGATCACCATCATGACTCGGGTACCTGGCATGACGGGATCCCTGCAGTATAAATTCCGTGATCGGGAGTCTCAGACGGAAACGAAATCCGTCAGAACGTCGTCCAAGTATCATGATGCAAGCCACGGCTCCTGCAGAACTCGATGGACGCAGCGCAATTCCACGACACCCGACGACGCGATCCGGCAACGAGCACCCCATCGAACTGAACGAGCTCCCGCGCAAGGCGTCTTTCAGAGACGGTAGCACCAGCGATGCCGTCGTCCAGACCAAGACACAGCGTCTCCGCGCACACGTACAGGTCGCCACGCTTTGCTGGGCGCTCTACCTCGGGGGTTGGAACGACGGCACGGCGGGTCCTCTCCTGCCGCGAATCCAATCAGTCTACCACGTGGGTGTACTCTCCTGTATATCGACGGTCCTGATGCCGACGTGTGATTGGACGTTGCGCAGCTCGACTTCATGGTGGCTTCTCTGATCTTCGTATTTTCTTGCTTTGTACGTCGTCGTCTTAATTCTGCTTGGTTGCATGTTGATGAAACCGAAAGGGATTTTTGACGGGTGCGTTCTCCAACGTGGTGTTGAACCATCGATATGGGTTCGGCAAGGTCCGTCTGTTCATGATTGTCTTGGAATGCTGGTGCTCATCGTCTCGCAAGGTCGTCGTACTTGGTAGGCCATCTATATCCGCGGCTCTGGCGCGAGAGGGGAACACGACATTCACGCTGTCGCTTTCAGGGTCTATGCTCCAAGTAATTGGTTATGTCATCGAATCTGCCGCCCCGCCTTTCCCAGTGTTTGTGCTAGGGTATTTTCTGAATGGCATTGGTATAGCATTGCAAGTTAGTCGCTCGCCGCTCTTTGGTGCCTGCTATTACTTAACTCCGTTCCAGGACGCTCAGGCGAACGGTTTCGTGGCAAGTCTGAAGGAAAATCCGGAAGCTAAAATGGGGATCTTACACGCAGTACGTAGTTTTCTCTACCCATCGAACATCGCTGAAACCGCGTAGGCTTATGGTATGGGGTGTCGTGCTTCTTGTTCGAGCTTCGAAATATTAACGTGTCGAACATCAAGGCGCTGGAGCGCTGTCTGCTCCACTCGTGTCGACACAATTCGCCTTACTCCCACGATGGTATTTCCACTACCTCGTGTCGCTGGGGATCGCGGTGATAAATACCATACTCTTGGCTGCAGTTTTTCGCTTAAAGAGCCATGATGGTCCGTTCTCGCTATGTCTTGTTCGAATTCGGCGCTCACGGTACCTCGCAGAGTGCTTGGCTCGGATCGGACAAACCGCTGTGGAGAAGAGCCAGAGCGAAAACAGTCATTTCAGACAGATCCTTGGGCTGAGGGAGGTGCACCTCTTGGCTGCGTTCCTTGTCGTCTATATCGGCGTCGAGGTTACCCTCGGAGGTGTGTCTGACTCTGATATGACTTCCCCTGGGGCTCACGACGAGTCAGGCTGGATCGTAACGTATGTCATTGACGTCCGTGGTGGTGGCCCGTCATCAGGCTATATATCATCCGGATTTTTCGGGGGTATGTCGCATCATGAAAGGCTTTAACTCTGTTATACTTAGAAGTGAATGACAGGTTTGACGACGGGTCGGGTCGCCCTATTGTGGCTCAACAGTAAGGTTAGCTCTGTTTTCTGCAGTTGTAGCCGTTATCCCTCATGGCCCGACGCATTTAGGTTGGGGAACGCAGAGTTCTATTCATCTACGCACTTCTGGCCATCGGAATGGAACTGGTTGTCTGGCTCGTACCATCGCTGATCGGCGGCGCCGTATCCGTCGCGATCATCGGCGTCCTGCTTGGCCCGATGTATCCGATTGCGATGAACCACGCCGGGCGCGTGTTGCCAGCTTGGCTCCTGACCGGTACGTTTTCGACCACTGCTCTAAGACCAAGGCTGACGCTGCGTGACATAGGGGCCATCGGATGGATCGCTGGTTTCGGTCAAGCGGGGTCCGCTTTCTTCCCGTTCATGACGGGCGCGATCGCGTCCAAAACGGGCATCAAGTCCCTGCAGCCCCTGTGAGTGACATCTGTGTGTCGGGTCGACAGCTTACCAGCTGAGGGCAGCTTGGTAGCGATGATGGTGCTCATGACGATCTGTTGGGCGCTCGTCCCCGGCAAAGGGTCGCGGCGCATGGACTGACGGAGCGGTATGAAGCTGAGAGAGGGGGCTCGCTGAACACTTCGGCAACGGAAGACGGATGGCCAGGTGAACTGACGTGCACCTGTAACCTTGCTTGTTCCGGCCTGTTTTGTAGGGCACAAAAATCGAAACGAAGGATAGTTTTCTGTGAACATGCACGTCGAGCATCAATGCCTCATTTCGTGGGCGTGCGATGGTCTGGCACAGCTGCTGGGTCGCCTAGATATCGACACATGCGGATTCTGGTGTTACGTAGGATATTGACATCCGTCACCTCGATGTTGTGTGAATTAAGCGGGGCATTCTATGAGGCAAGCTGTCGATAGACGCTGATATTCTGAAATTTGGGAATCGCTTTTTCGCCACCGCTTGTCCAGGAATGGGATCTTTGGCCTCTTCCGAGTCAAATGGGATAGTGGGTGGTTGAGGCGCATCTGAAGTCGTGACTCAAAAATTCCCACGCGGCAAGGAGATACACAGGGATTTACATAATGGCGTACAGGAACCCACTGACAGGAACTGCCAGTGAATGAGTGTGCATCCCTCCCTCCGTTGATCCAATATCTTGGCCGGATATGTTCTCAGGTTGGGGACGCCATGGACCAAGGAACGGTAAGCGCCGTGCGGGACAATTGAAAGACTGGTGCTGATAGGAACGCAAGACCCGTCGACTCATAGGGAGAACCGACCTTCAACCTCTAGAGACAGTCGCCAGAGCGAAGAAAGGACGGCTGATATGGATAGATCAGGCGGAGCAAGTGGAACGCCGAGCCTCATGGTGAATACCCCCTGGTCAAGTAGAAGCATCTCCCCCACCAGCATCATTCATCGAAAGGAAGGAGAAGCGATCGTCATTGACGGTATCGAGCCAATATATTCGGTTGGATTCCTGTTTGACGGGAAGCAGGTCGCGAGCGGTGGAAGGGAAGGGAACATTCGACGTTGGAGGGTGGAAGATGGCAGAGAGGAGACGCCCATGGATGCAAGGAGTCTGGTTTGCAACATAGCGGGGTCAAGGGACGGAAGGATTGTGAGCGGGACGAGGAGCGGCTTGGTGACGGTGTGGAACGCGAGAACTCAGGAACGGTTCGTCGAGTTTACGGGACACAGCAAATGGGTGCAAGCGGTCGACGTGTCACCGGACGGGACGAGGATCGTGACCGGTTCGGATGACTGGACTGCCTGCGTCTGGTCGGCGTCGACCGGCAAACAGCTGCTTGGCCCGCTGCAACACGGTGGCTGGGTGCTGGCCGCGAAATTCTCGCCTAACGGACGGTTCATCGCCACTGCGACATGGGGCTCCGACTCTGTGCGGGTCTACGACAGTCAAAGCGGCCGCCTGCTCGCCGACGTCCCTATTCTTGTCAGCTCGGCATCCAACAACTCCCTTGCCTGGACCTGCGATGCCAAGCAGCTTTTTGCACTGTCTCGCGATGGCAAAATCCATTGTCTCGACGGCACCACGAACTCAACCCTCGCCAAGTGGTCGATTCACAGCAATAAAGATGCTCGATGCATCGCTTTAACAAGCAACGGCGCAATCATTGCAGCTTCTGCTGATCACCGTGTTTCGTTTTGGGACACTCTGACACTACAGCAAATTGGAACAGTCATCGAGCATGCTGATACAATCTCGTCCATGGCGATATCAGAAAGCCATGACCTTGTGGTCGGTGGAGGCAAAATACTTTCCATTCGGAATCTCTGCGATACCCTTCCTTCGTCCTATTTCGACGCCGTGAGTGCTCTTGGCGCGAGTTGCGACTCATTGATCGTCAACTACTTACAGGGTATAGCAGCGCTCGAAAAAACCGTCCGTGAGCTGCGTGTCCAGCTCTCCAAATCCAAAAAAGCTTGTCGGGAGAGAGACGACCTCATCCAGTCCATGTGCACACAGCAAGAGAGCTCACGTACTACGCCTCCCTGTTTTGGTTTTCGTTGGTTCACGTTTACTAACAGGTGACGTCGCGGCATTTGAACGAACCAACCGAGGATCCTCGGATGAGCCAGCCGACTCTCAGTGTACGACCGACGAACAAGATGATAGCGAAGATGAAATCATCGATTCACTACGTTTAGACCTTCATATGCAGAAAGCGATTTCAAGTGCGTTCATTGTCACCATGACTTGCACTTTCCCCCTCACTTCTTATTACCTATGTCCATTGTACACAAATAGAAAGTTATGAGGAAAGCAACCAGCAGCTTCTGGATGAAATTGCTACATATCAACTTGCAGCCAGTGAGGAAAAGGACAGCCTCACCAAGACCGTCGACTCCCTTCATGCACGGGACGAAAACTTGAGTGCGTCTATTTCAACTTTTGCACTTGCTCCATTCACGGCTTTTATGTAGACAACAAAGTCACCTTACTCGAACAAACTAACCAGGAACTCCGCGACAAGCTCGCTAAATCCAGATGTGTAACCGACGAGGAAAGTTACAAGACCATCGAATCACTAAGGTCAGACCTCCATGCATATCAAGCAAGTTCAAGTACGTCCGTCACCCCGAGTGGTTCACGTTAGTGTTAGACGACAAAATCATACGCCTAGAACAAGCCAATAAGGAACTTCACGGAGAACTCATCGAATCTCGACGTGCCAGAGACGAGCAAAAGATGAACTTGGACGAGACCATCCTCTCGCTGCGTTCACACATCTATACTAAGGAAACTAACTTAAGTATGTTTTGTCTATCCCCTCCTTGACTCAAGCCGTTGACGTCTACATCTGGTAGAGGGAGAAATCACACTTCTCACACGGACTAACCAGGAACTCCGCGGGCAACTCGACAAATCGCAACATACAGCCGATGAGCAAAAGGAGAGCCTGAATGAAACCATTGTGACGCTACGCTCAGACGTCCATGCACTAGTGACAACCAAGGATGATCTCAGCAGCAAGCTCGTCGAATTGCGGCGCCTTGCCGATGAGCGGGAGAGTGAACTCAAGGAGACGATCAGGTCACTAAGTGATGTGCAAGAATCGAACTCCAGTATGTTCGTCGCTATTGCTGTTTGTGCTTCTCAAACATAGCCTTTAAGACGAGATCATGCTTCTTCAGCAAATTAACGAGAAACTCCGCGGCGAGCTTGCTCAATCGCAACGCGCAGCCGAAGAACAGCAGGGTAGCTTGAACGAGACAATCAGCACATTACGTGCAGACCTTCAAGTACAGGAATCGAACTCAGGTGCGTCCATGCTACTGTGGCCTGTCTTTCACTGGAACACATGAAATCCATCAGGCGGCAAAATCATGCTACTTGAACAAACGAATGAGGAACTCAGCGGCAAGCTCGCCAAATGGCAATGTGCAGCCGACGATCAGAAGGAAAGCTTGAACGAGACAATCAGGTTACTACGTGAGGACCTCCATACACGAGAAGCGAGCCTACGTATGTCGATTACGACTCCGACCCATATTCTAACCCATATTCTATTGACGTTCACGTTTGTTAGACGACCGACTCGTCGTTCTCGAACGAACAAACGAAGAACTGCATGGCAAGCTGTCCGAATCGCAACGATCAACCGATGAACAGAACGATAGCTTGAACGAGACAATTAAGACGCTCCGTACAGACCTCCGTACACAGGAAATGAGCTCGAGTAAATATATCGTTAACTGTCGCCGACGCCGTGCTGACACTTCATGGCTGGTTAGACGCTAAAGTTGCGCTGCTGGAACAAACCATGCAAGATCTTCGTAACCAGCTTGCCGAATGGCAGCAGAGGGCCAACAGTCTGATCCGCATCAATCGCGCACACGAGCGTATTCATCAATGTGACACCCTGCATGTTCAAGGTCGCATATACGATGCGGCAGAGTCGCTCTCTGAGATAGCCAACACCCTTAGCGAGGATGTGAGGAGCAACAAGCTAGTCAGTGACTGGCTTGTAGGTGAG
>JBBPMC010000094.1:10597-46482 GCA_038090115.1 Strobilomyces echinocephalus | reverse complement strand
CAGGTCGCCAGAGTTACAAATCCTCTTGGGACACCGTTGGCTTCCATGGTCGTATTTGGTTCGCTCTTACTTGCTCTGACGGAAGATGGAGGCCGGATGTCTGTGTGGGACGTCTCGCGTGATGGTGAGGATAGCCCTTCGAAGGCATTGTCCCACAGTCCTTATTTTACTCTAGAGCCTTCATTTTCTTGCGCTATCCAGTTTGATGTCGGTTTTACCGCAGCTGTAGTACTGCACCCCGCGACCTACTTGAACAAAGTACTGGTAGCTAGCAGCGAAGGCGACCTGCAATTGTGGAACATACGAACTCAGTATGTGTCTTTTTGGCCGTGTCTGCGCTATGCATATGCGTACTGTTTTCAGGACATGTGTGCACAAATTCTCGAGCTCAAAACTGTTAGCCGGGCAAGGCTTTGCAACGGTGACATCCTCTACTATCACGACATTAGTTCAGTCCCCCGCAATCGACGTCGTGGGTATTGGCTTTGCGTCAGGAGAAATATCTGTATATGACATACGTGCTGACGAGAGGCTAATGAGGATGTTCATGGAGGGTAGTGCTATTAGAGGATTGTCATTTCGAAGTGGTCGGTGCTCACTCCTCCCGATTCCCATATTCCTCATCTCTTTCCACGCAAGATGGACATCAGGTTCTTGCTTCTGTGTCTTCCCATGGGCACTTGGCTCTCTGGGATTTGAATTCTGGTGGTCGTCTCTTGCATCTTGTTAGAGGCGCCCATGACGGCGCCATCAGTGCAGTGCAATGGGTACCAGGCCAGCCGATTTTGATAACGTCTGGTCAGGATAACAGCGTCAAGGTATGTGTTGGTCGATCAATTAGTCTCCGAGCGCTTCAGACCATAGACCAGCAATGGCTGTTCGACTCGCCCACTGCCGCTCCGCGGTTACACAAATTCCGCTCGGGACATCATGCTCCGCCGCATCTGATCCGATATTACGGGGAAGATGGCAAGCAGTTACTAACTGCCTCGGCTGACCGGAGCTTGCGGTACACTTCTGTTGTTCGCGACTCAAGGTCATTTGAAATGTCCCAAGGCAAGGAGGACATTACTGCGGGTACCAAAGATGCTGAGATTAGCTCGCGGTAGGCTCTCTTGTCAAGAAAGCTGCAATATTGTCCAAATCCCTGACATCATTGAAATTTCCATCTATCACATCGATTGCTTATTCGACCATGCGATCAAAAGATTGGGACGACGTACTCACAGCTCATGCCGACGAGCCTTTAGTCAGGTCCTGGACGGTGCTGAATAAACGCCTAGGAAAGCATACCTGGAATTATGCCGAAGGCGCTAGACAAAAATCATTTTTGGGGTCTGTGAAGGTGTGAAATGTCTGTCACTGCACTACTTCGATTCACCCGATCCTCTTAGTGCGTCTGCATTTCTGCGTGCGGAACTTTTGGTATAGCAGGCTCGTCGACGGGGGAAATTCACATGTGGAATATGCAATCTGGCTTGAAACGGAAAACGTTCAAAGTAGGACGGTGCCCTCAAGCAGTCAAAGAACGGTTGAACACTACTTCTAAGCCGAATGCCAGTGAACGCTGTATTGCAGGTCTCGCCACCGACGCTTTGAACCGTCTCGTGATTGCAAGCACATCGGATGGGACTGTTAATGTAAGTCCTTTATCAACTATCCTGTTCGAGGTGTTCATCAAGCGCGAGTAGTTTTTTGATTTCCACACTGCCAAATTGGACTATACGTTGGTGCTGTCCTCATCCACACAATCCATGATTCTCCAGAGAAATTCTGGGTTGTTGGCTGTCGTCTGCGAAGACATGACAGTGCGTGTTATCGATATCGAAACAAGACGGATAGTGAGAGAATTATCATGTGGCCAAACTCGAATCCTCGACATTGTAAGTACCCATGACTTATCTGCGAACATGATCTGTTGACGTCCTTAGACATTCTCATCGGACTCTCGCTGGATTGTATCAACATCCCTCGATTCAATAATACGGACATTCGATATTCCAACTGGTGGCTTGATTGATGTATTTCGTACGCCAAGCGTCGCGACGAGTATCGCGCTCTCACCCACGAACGACTTCTTGGCGACGGCACACGTGGATAGCGTTGGCGTGTTCTTGTGGGCCAACAGAGCACAATTTGCCGAGGTCACCCTTCGAACAGTGTCTGAGAAAGACATTGCAGAGATCTCGATGCCGTCGATGCAAGGAGAGATTGAGGATGATGGTATGTTTCGCGCAGTTAGCTCCAGTGCCCCTTTGTTCATGCATATTTTAGCCATGAAAACATTGACTGGACTAATCATAGAGGATAAACCTCTGGATGTCTTCTCCACGCCTCCTCAACTAGAAGGGGAGCTTGTCACTCTTACGCTACTACCCCGATCGCGATGGCAAACACTATTGAACATTGAGGTCATCCAGGTACGTGCAACGATATCTCAGTTCTCGAGTTGATTAAACTGGACAATGTCATAGCAACGGAACCAACCCACAGAGCCACCCAAAAAACCTGAGCAGGCACCGTTCTTCCTTCCTACGCTGTCGGGTGTCGAGCACCGATTTGCTATCGGGGAGAAGAAGGAAGAAGAAACCAAGAAAAAAACTCGCCTAGACAAGACTATGGCCAGAATGAAGAGTACTCTACAAAAAAGACTAGCAAAGTCTGGAATGGGAAATTGTGGGCATGTTCGCGGCATCCTCTTCTGGTACTCACATATTCCCTGACGTAGCTGATGATCAACTTTTCGACTACATCAAGAGTCTGTCGCCCGCTGCGATTGATATCGAGCTACGCTCTCTGGTCACTCTGGACCTTCTGCGGCACTTTATACGTGCCCTTACGCGACGGTTACAGTCCCGCAGAGATTTTGAGGCGGTCCAGACATTGACAAATGTTTTCCTTCGAATTCATGGGGAGATGCTCGTGAACAATGATGAGATGCTGCCGGAACTGGTGGGACTGTTAGAAATACAACAAAAAGAGAGCGAGCGCATCCTAGAGCTTCTCGCTTGTTCCCTTGGTACACTGGGCTTTGTACGGGAGACATTATAAAACAAAGGGCACGATCTCTGATCAGTATGTACATTGATGATTGGCTCCCGACCTTCGTTAGATAAGCACTACCGCACTCCTTGAGCATGGATTGGCTGGCTGGGCTGCATCTACTTGTACCATCATGTACTGCAATGGCCTCGGTCCCGATGGAAAAGTGTACTGCAAACATACGGAGGAAGCTGCAAAGCGCAAGGCGAGCAATCCCAAACATCCAAATCGGTGCGATTTGTACTGTACGATCGCACCATAAGCATCCCTGACATGCTGTCTCATACAGTGAAAATTACTGTTGCAAGAGACTTCAATCAGACAAAACCAGGTGTGATTTCTGGTGTAAGCGAAACTTGGGAGGTCTGGCATGCTCGCGCTGATTTGCACTCTAGGCTGGGCCGATGAAGTTCCCCAGGCAGAGGAAGCCCTCGCCTCGAGCTCGTCGGTAGTTCAGTCACCCTCCAGAGAAGGAAACACCAGGAGGGTACATTCCACTGCTGCAACTCCCATTCGTTCGCAGCAGAAACACTTTGCGCTGTCAAATAGCCCATCAAGAACCCAGCGCAGCAAGAAGCGTTTAGAGAACATCGAAGCAGGTCTGAGACAGCGCGTACAAGACCTCAGTCCCACGCGCCCTCAGACTGATCCGCCAAAGGACTCGGGACCTTCGAACTCGTCAGCCGGGGGTCAGATCGTGCCTCATCCACCTTCGCCAGCACCCACCGAGGTCGACTGCGAAGTTGAGACGAAGCCGCGAAGTTTTCTCGGATTGTACGAGAGTCCAAGTCCGGTTATAGCCACGCTTGAAGCTGAAGAGCAACCTGCGACCTCCAAGAAGCGACGCCTGACACCCCCCACTAGTATCACTGGGCAGCCAGCCACTTCGAATGCAGTTCCCGCTGGTGGTGGGTTACCACTCACCCCGCCTCAAACCACGCGACGTGCGCGACAGTCTGACGCGCCAGAGCCTGACCCTGCCATAACACGAAGCAGAAAGGGAAAGGAACGTGAGGGCGCAGCATTAGTACGGGACCAGGTTGGTGCACATCTTCATTTAGCCTAGGAATATTGTATGCCTACTCACGGATTATCTATCGCATAGGCAGAGGAGCCACAAGAAGAGGATTCTCTGCCGGTTTTTACACTTCCGGAAGACGTGTCTTCGACATCCAGCATGTCGCCGACAATTGTCGAGACCGTGCTCGATTATACCGATGGAATAACGGCCAGAGTGAAAGCACTGTCTGAGTACATGGAGTCTTTCGACATTGTCCAGGCAGGAAAGCTGTTGCAGACAATTGAGCGACAGAAGATCCAGTATGAATGTAGGGACCGGAGCCAGAAGCGGCGCATCGAGGAATTAGTCGCCGAAAATAACCGACTTGTTGTTGAAGTCGCAGGACTGAAGGAAGCGCTGAAGCTGTGAGCCTGTGGTCGTTCTAGGTCTATGGCGCGATGGCTGAGCGTTTGCTAGTTCTAGTTCTGAGGAGAGCAACCGGTCGGGTGGTGATTAGATAAGCTGTATCACGTGTCAGTCGCGTCGCGTAAAAAATATACGGCGACGCGTTTGTATCCCCCCCATGTTTGGCTTTAGACCTGCACATACCTCGTCGCCCGCAAGATCCCTGTTGCCAACTGCTCCCTCGACTTTCGCAGTTTCCGATGTCTCGCGAACGTCTGCAGTGTCCAGGTCGGAACTACAAGCCCTTTCCCCCACAGAGGTCGACTTTCTCGATGCAGTTATAAGGAGGATCGCACCGAACGCGACTTCTTTTCTTTCAGGTCTGAAGGCCTACAACGACGAATTGCACGACAGAGGTCTTGACAGTCAGACCGAAACAGTTCACTACGGAAGACTGCTGGAGATCTGCAAGCTGAGGGGACCCGGCTGGCAGGCCAAGTGGGATGGGGTGAAGAAACAGTATGGTTATGGGACTGTGCAGCTGCGTCCTCCTCGCCGACCTAAATCTCCTCCCCAACCTCAACAAACCTCATTTCTCCGACCAACTCGCTCGCCAGCATGTCTTATGACCCCCGTACGTGATGACGATGACGATGTGTTCACCCTTCATTCGCATCAAGATCGCGATCCAAGTGAGACGACTCAGGACATGGAACAGAGTGAAGAAATCGCAGAAGAAGATCCCTCCGATACAGAACGCGACGACGAGCCTGTACGTCATGGGATGACAAGGCCCCACCAGCCCCGGAGCACGTCACAAGCAAGACCGTCAGATTCACTCGTTTCTCGTCCAGCCAACCCCATTTTGCCCTCAAGTCTTACCCATCCGGCAACCCCTCGACCTCAAAATACATACCACCAGGCAATTCGACGTATCCCTACTTGGGAAGATACCTCGGACACCACGGATGGCGTGATGCTACTCCCCTCGAACACCCCGCCTTCTTATCGAGCGGCAGTCCACACAGGACCCACTTCCAAGTCAGCGGCAGCCGACCTTCGTGGTCTAGCCCCAGGTGCCCCTTCGCCAATCAAATTGCCCAAGCTCGAACCTCACGTCCCGCTTTCATTACCCCAATCCCGTGAACGCAAGGGCAGCGTGATTAATGAAGAAGATGCGTGGAAGAAAATCAAAATAGCGCGAGATGAAGAGGATGCGGATAAGTTCCGCGACGACAAACTTCTAGAACGCTGCTGGGAGATATGGCACCTCGGCTACCAGTGGTTGATTGTGCGGACTTTTTTTACTCTTATATTTTAAATCAATTAATACCACACGTGAAGGCGACAAATCAACAGGTCTCTGAGGCCCGAGACAATGTTATCGTTGGGTCGACCCTTCGGCGATGGCGAAATACTGCGGCCTCGCGCGTGGAAACTCTGAACCAAGCCGTTCGCCTTGCGAATGCACAATGTCTGCGTGCGGCACTGACGTTATGGAAGGCAAGATTGAAGGAGAAAATGCAGATTGCTTGGCGAAATGACATGCGAACAAAGATGAAGACTGTCCGCGAAAAGCGTGATATAAAGATTCAGAAGGATTTTTGGGTAAAATGGCGACAGTCGTTCCGTTCGCATCTGTCTGAGCTGCAGTATAACGAACACATTGTCTTGCACTTCTTCCTGCGTTGGAAGTCACGGCTGTCTAAACTCGATCGGTCAGAAACAGCCGCAGAACAATTCTACCGCAGAACAACGAGTAGTACAGTAGTGCGGGCCTGGAGACGTTGGAAACGAGTCATCGCAATCAACGATGCCGAAAGGGCGGTGAGAGCAAAGGTTGGTCTCCGAGTTCGGCGTGACGTGATGCAGAAGTGGAAGAAACATACGTGCGTCCATTCACACAAACAGTCTAGCAGGATCCAGAAACCAACATGTTTTCACAGCTATGAGCGTCAACTGGCCAACGGGTTTTATGATGTACATGTGATGAAGCAAGCGATCAGGTCTTGGAAAACCGCCCAAGATCGGATACGTGTAGGTCCGTAAATTTTCTTCAGGAACACTTCAATTTATCATACTTGCAGGGAATGAAAAGGAGAGCAGATAAGCATCTTGCTAGACAGGATGACGTCCTTATCCGAGCAGTCACTCGAGTCTGGAAAGCGCGTGAGCGTGGCAAACTCCTCGAGAGGGTCAGGGTGTTGCGCCTCATCAAAGATACTTGGTTGGTCTGGAAAGAACGGATGCGACAGTATCGCGGGCTGGAAGGTGAAGGATAATACACCGGCATGTTTACATGGGACTGATCGTATCCAGATTGCGCGCTTGCGTTCAGCATGCGGTCCAATTCATCCGCGTTGTCATCGGCTTTGGAAACTTGGCGTCAAGCTTATACGGTCTACCAGAACCGTCGAGCTTTTGCGATTCAACGTCACCTTGCTCGTATACAGTATGATGCACTCCTGAAGTGGAGGGTCCAACTGCGTGCGAGGTTGAAGTTATTCAAACACGCCAAAATTGTTGAAAAATTCATCGTGCAACGACGGACATTAAACGCGTGGAAATTTAGGCTTGCGGAAAACAAACGGCAAAACAAACTCAAGGCTCTAGAAGCACAGAGACTTGGTGAAATCATGATTAGTAAGTTGCCTGGCAAGTCTGCACTTTATCGGCTATATTCGAATTCTACAGTGTGGCAGACAAAAGCAAATCGAAGGCGTTGGCATCGCATGGCCGAGGAACAGATCATCGCCCGGGTCAACATGGTGAGTTTTGCAGGGGCTAGAAAATTATCAAATAAATTTGATTCTGTTCAAGCGAATGTTGGCTGATGCCTTGAGCCGCTGGACAAATCGCGTTATCGAAATTAAGCTCCGAGAGCTTGAAGTTCGTCAAAAGCGTTCTCAAGTCATTTTGAAGTAAGAGAAGAAATCCCGCCGTTGCGGATCGCGTCTGAGCTTTTTTTTTTTGCCCAGATTTGCCTTCGGCAAATGGAAAAGCATATGTTTAAGACACGTTGAAGACCTAAGTCTCATGGAGAGTCATCTCGATATCAAGCGGGCAGGCAGGTCACCTCTTTCAAGACGCAGCGTCAATTTCACTGAACGTACTGTTCATTCGTTATCATGAATTTCCAGAAAATATGCGGCGCATGTTCCACAAGTGGCTCGCTGCAGCCCGCGCCCGACGGCATAAGCGCATCCTCTTGCGAGAACGACGGGCCGAGTTTGATCAGGCCACCATGCAAGTTGCATGGGACAGGTGGAAAGAGAAGTATATGGAGGAAAAATTGCATCCCTTGGTGGGTTCTTGACGCACGTGCCCCACGGTGATTTGACTTACTGTTACGTGCAGGTCCACCAGGTAATGCGACAGAACCAGAAGAACCTTCTTTTCCGCGCTTTTGGGATCTGGCACTCAAAAACAAGGGTGAGTTATTTCGGTTATGCCGAGAATCACACTCCCAATGACATCGCTTCGCAAGTCTCTCCCCGCGATACGGTTCCATGCGTCTCGGACAAAGACCAAAATTTGGGAGAATTGGCGAGGTGCCATGCCTCAAGCCCTCCAGGTCAAGAAAGCGCGTGAATTATACACTACAGCCGTCCTCTGTACGTTCGAGGCTTATCCAAGTCCTAATTCGCTAATGAATTTTGGATAGCACGGGCGTTAGAAAAGTGGAGCCAGGCCTACAAAACGAAGCGTCACCTTAAGGAGATAGCGTGAGTGATCTAGTTAAAGGATTGCCGAGCTGGGACGATCATTAACCATTGTTAGTCGCGCCCGCTACTTGCGCCTGCCGACCATCAATGGTCCATCCGTGGCCACACCAACGCCCACTGGTCCGTTGACATTAAAGGCTGCGAGAAATGCATACCCTCGGCGAAACGTGGGTACAGAAACCGATACCGAGGATTCAGATGCAGGCGCAAGCAGGCTCCCTACCCGTTCCAGCGGGTTAACCCCCAAGCCGGGCATTGTTAGCCTTCTGTCTAGCCGACCGCGTGTAGAGCCAGTCACTCGCCCTCGTCCAAAACTATCCATCCGAGGACGGGAATCAAGCCCTGCCCACTCGAGGTCGTCCGCACCAACGGCTGACGAGCCACCGCCGTCCCCACGACCGCGTTTCAATGCCCGGCGCAAACCGAGTCCAGCACGTTCGAAAGTATCCCATCGCGAACCAAGTCCGGCAAGGTCTGCCGTCCCGACACAGAGCGAGCCGGAACGGAGCCGGTTGTGGCAAGAACTGAGACAAGTGCGGATGCGGTCTCGACCCCCCACAGAAAAGTCACGATCGCCCGAGCCACTACCCTGAATACATGTCATTTGCATGCGGCTGAACGGATTATTCTTGGATAGCTTAGCGGGTGACAGGATGTTGCAAAGAATCCCGCATGGCCGCTGGTGGCATTTAGTGGATAGTGGAGGATCCGAATCTATTGGGGATGCGGCACGTTGAAACACTTGTTTTGACATGGATATGTACAAGCGTGCAACGAGAGATATACCAGCAAGTGACACGTGGCGGATGAAGAGAGGACAACACCACATGGATCATTGCAGGAGGCGTGTAGGCGCGATGATGATCGACTGTGGTGCGTGATCTGATCGCGGGAGTATACACGAGGCACATTGAATTGCATCAACACTGGCGACCAGAGCCGGAGGAACATACATGCTATCACGACGGTGCGCGCACGACGCGTGCCCGAGAGGTTTGGGGGCCGTCACGAGTTTTGATAGTACTGCCAGCCGACCCAGTTCGCGATGACAAAGTACGAGCTGGTGGGAATAATTAGCAGCGCAAAGTACTTGTAGTGCGTGTCGCGGGCCAGGACGTCAAGGAGCTGGCGGCATTGATACGTCAGGAGAGAGGCAAGCGACGCGCGATGCTGTGCGGACGTACAGGGATGTCCGGGAGTGGGAGGAACGCGCTAAGGAGGACGGCATAGGTTGCCAATAGGAAGAAGAGGCAGGTGAGAGCGATGACAAGGTTGGCAGCATTGAGGGACGGCACGGACATGTGTTGGCTTCGTCGGAGGAGCGTGTCCATTCCAGAGGCCGTAATCCCGGCAACAGCGTGCCCATCCCTCCACGCGGGTCCCGGCAATTCACAACTTTATTCGAACACGATCTAAAACTACACTACTTACGACACCGTTTACAAGCGAGCAGCTAGATGTATTGGAGGACGTGGGCGTGGTGTTACAAGAATTAGACAGATGTAACCTGGAAGCGGGCATATTGTGATAGGCGATGAAATGCATGCATGGTTGACTAGTACAATGATAATCCGATGGACGTCAAAGAGAGCGTAATGTCAAACGTAGCACGAAAAAAAAGAAAAGAAAAGAAAGAGAACAAGAACAAAGAAAGCAAAGAAAGCAAAAGAAGGGGGATGCCACGATACGAAAGGAGAATAAAACGTCGAGTCGAAGATCACATACGACTCATGCACTCAGCTTGGGGCGTTTTTCGAAGTTCCTCTCGGTCAATCCACAGTACCTCTTCCGTGAAAAAATTTCCGCGTCAGAATAATCAAGATCTGACCGTGAATGAGAGACAGGGAAATATTCTGGGCGGCCGTCGTCCGGACTGCACATCCCGTAAGAAGACAGCTCATACGGACTGAGCCCGTTTTCGTCAACGCGAGGGGGGTCAAGGAGCTGCGGGAGAGCTATCGACGGCGGGGAAATCGGCTGGAAATCCGAGGACGACACACTTTCCTGGTCCGGGGTCAAGCGAGGATTATCAGCCAAGAGTAAACTGAAGTGGCTCATGGACTCATCCGAGGGGTCGACTTTCAAGGCGCAGGAGCTGGCGTATGATGAAACGGAATCTGCGACACTTATCCTCCTCTTTTTCTTTGGGCGGCGACCGATCGGGGATTCGACGGAGGTGGCGATTGTCGGGGCATGGGAGTATTCCATGGCTTGGAAAGTAGGCATATAAATGGGCGCCGCGGGGACACCACAGGGGGGACCAGGACCGCCATCTTTATCGCTATTGGTGGAGCCAAACGGATCTAAGCTAGAGTGCTTGCCGCGCAGAAAGGGACTAAGTCCTGTGCGTTTCTTGACTTCCTCGATGATGAGATCGAGACCCTTTCCGGTGACGTTTGGGCAGCCTTCGCTGGAGTAGAATTCACATTCATCAGCGCCGTCCAGAAGAACGCCACCAGCATTGATGCGTTTCTGTAATGCGACCGCCACCGCGTGGAGGCGCTCGTCGTGCGTTGCAAGAACGGAGATACCCTCCGAGCGACGAGCCCAATAAGAGAACTGCGTGTTTGACCAACCAGAAAGCACGAGGATGGTAGAACGCGTGAGGGTGACGGTACCCGACGGAGAACATGCGTATGGATGGGTCAACGACTTGAGGGGATTGTACGGATGACTGCGTGATCATAAGGTAAGCGTGACCCAACCGCCGAGCCACGCAGGAGCACAAGAAAGGGGAGAAAGGACGTACGGAACAAAGGTTCGTAATACTTCTTTGACGACCTCGACCTTTACGAGAAAGTCGATTGCAGTAGCTCCAGGCGGTGGAGCGGTGTCGTCATTGGGGTTTTTGCCTCTGACGCGAACTTTTGATTTTGTCGGACCTAGACGTCGCTCGAAGAGTCGAGCACAAAAGGTATTCCATTTTGCCTCGCCGAGCTGATCGCGGAGAAAGGCGGCAGCATACGGGTCTATTTGGGAAGGGGCGCCGGCGAGCGTGCGCTTAGCGGCGGGACGGTTCTAGAGCGAGGATAAGTAGAATAACGAGAGCGAACTGGACGGACTTGCCTCGATGTCTGCCCTGCTGACGTCCGCGGGATTAGACTGTACGATGGGGGGTAGGAGGGTGTGCGTGAGACCCTGTGGTTTGGGAAGAGAGGACGACATGGAAAAGGGAGAAGGTGCGTGGTCCGGGGGACAGGCGAGATCGTGCAGCGGAGGGAGATATGCAAGAGAGGGCGGAGAGTGTGCCGAGTGAAAGCGCGAATCGTGAAGCGAGGAAGCGCCGCGGAGGGCGAGGTCGTGAGCGTGATGGAGATGTTTCGGAGAAATGTGCGGGCTGCCGGACGAGAAGGCAGAAGCGGGGTCGTTGTGGAGAACGTAGGCGAGCTCCGGGTGGGGGACGTGCGTGTCGTGGGGCGGGTAAGGATACGGGGGGAGGGCGTGTGCGAAGGGACTGCAGTCTGGAAAGGAGGTATAATACATGGTGGGGTCGTGAATAGATAATACAGAGATGGCGTCGGGGACGGGTGCGGGGAAGGGAGGGGCGTGAACGTCGATGTCATGGTCGTTGTCGCGGAGATCGGGGAGAGGGGGGAGGATGGGGGGAGCGTCGTCGAGAACGTCGCTGCCGTCGAGGAGGGCGACGGGAGCGGTGGGCATGTCGCGGGGGGGGGAGGGGGAGGAGGGGGGGGAGGGGGAGGAGGAGAAGAGGATGGAGGGGAAATGGCGGACGAAGACAGTCATAATAAGGGCCCGATCGCATTAATTGTGGGAAGAATATACCGGAAATGGAGAAGTGGGCCAGACGTGGACGTTCGGAGGGGCCTCGTGGACGTCGTCAACGACGACATGGACGGGTCAATGTGGGATCAGTCTGCCGCTGTGTCCGATGTCGCTCGCTCACAGCCAGCATCCGACAGGCCTCAACACGGCCTGGCGCCATCACCCACCCGCACCCCATCTCCGTCCCTGCCAGAGATCCCTGCGGCGGACCTCGACCTCGACCTCACGCGCTCGTTTGATTCCATCATGGGCAACACCCAGGAGCCGCAGTAAGTCCAGCTCGCCTCCGCCCCGTCCTCGCACACACCGTCCCCCGCAGCACCGAGCGAGTGCAGAAGCGGGCCAGCAACGTGTTGAAGCTGACCGAGGAGAACGAAAAACTCAAGGAGCAGCTCAGAGCGATGACCGCCCGTCTCGAGGCCGCAGAACGCCGCCGTCGGGAAATCGCGACCCGCCAGCTGCAGCAGCCCTCGCAGCTGCCCGGCGCTGTCCCCGACGCCCACCTGCCTGCTCCCCTCTCTCAGGGCAGCTCTTGATATCCGTCTATTACCGTTCATTTCTTACACTCGATACCCACCACGTTCTTTTCGTACTGCCCTTGTTCATCGCTTTCTTTGCTCCCTGTCAATGTCAATACCGTATCGTCTTGGCCCGATGCCTGTTGTCCCACGTCGACCCTGCGCGGCGGCGCTGACACGGACGGAGTCCCTTTCCGCCTCAGATAAGCTTTGTCCCATCGACACATCGCATAAATACCGGATCCGACCCCATCTCGTTCCTCGTCTCGATCCACCACCATCATGTCTCGCAGGCTCTCCTCCACCCTCGAAATGACCTCCACCAAACAGCCCCCATCCCGCAGGGGCTCCGAGCGCCGCATCCCCGACAGGCGGGGCTCGGGCTATTCCTCTGGCCACCCCTCCAGAAGGCAGTCCATTGATCCATCTCGGCTGGTCCCGATGGACAAGTTTGTCCCCGCCGTTCGTGCTGCACCCGTCCGCTGATCACACCCAGGGCAACTCACGTCGGCGGTACCGACAATTTCAACGTCGTCTTCGTCGGCGCTGGCAACATCATGTTCGGTCAGCTACCTCCCTTCGACTTCTCTGCGCCGTGTTCACACTCCTGTCAGGTTCGGACGAAGGCCCGTGGAACCACTCCTTCCGATTCGAACAGTGAGTCCCTTCCTCGTCCCCGCCGTCCGGCGCTCATTCTTCTGCAGCAAGCTCGGCCTGCGCCTCAAGGTCGTGGCCCTCATCGATCCCGCGACCGATCGTGCCGCCGCTGTCCTCCAGAAAAAATGCGACTCGTTCGTCGTGTCTGCCTATCGGGATACCCGCGTTTACAAAACGCTCGATGATTTCATCAAAAACATGACCCAAAAGGAGCGTCCCCGTGCCTTCGTCATCGGTTCGCCCCCCATGTTCCGGGGAACCCTCAAGCCGGGACGTGATGTCGAATCCCAGATCCAGAAGCACTTCCCTGGCGTTGCCATGTTTATTGAGAAGCCTATCGCGACAGGCGATAAAAGCGAGATCGAGGAGACCTTCGAGGTCGCCAGGTCCATCTCCGAGAGTGGCGCCATCGTCTCTGTTGGGTGCGGAAATTATATTTTTACACTTGTGGAGCTTCGGGCCAATCCGTGTGAAGGTACATGCTGAGGTACCTCAAGGCTACCCAGAAGATGAAACAGATCATCGAGGAAAACAACCTCGTCGTGATGGCCACAATCGCACGCTATGCTTGCGCCTACGAATCGATTGCTAAACCAGACTGGTGGGACAAGTCGAAAAGGTGGGTGTACACACGAATAGACGCATGTTCCCTGCCCTGACAGGCATTAGTGCTGGGCCCATCGTCGAGCAAGGCACCCACTTTTGTGATCTCTCTCGCTATTTTGGTGGCGAGGTTGACGTCTCTTCTGTGACCGCGCATTCGCTTGAATGGGATGAAAACGCCGGTCAGCTGTCCAAGATGGCCATTGACGAGAGTAAGATTCCCCCTGAGAATAGGATCCCCCGTGTCACTTCTGCCACCTGGTATGATTCTTCCAATCTCCTGTTCCATGAGGTCCCCCTCATCAAACACACAGGAAATATGACTCTGGTGCAGTGGGCTCCTTCACCCATGTTGCTACTCTCCAGGGTCGCAATTACAGTTGCGAGTTAGAGGTTCATGCCGACGGGTATTGCCTCAAGTCAGTCAGGGATCTACGGAATTGAGGATGGATCACTCATCTTGTTTTCTAGGCTTGTCAATCCGTACGTCCAGCCCATTCTTTACGTCCGCAAACCCGGAGACGACCATGAACAAGTCTTCAACTTCCCCGATGACGACCCGTTCTTCTCCGAGGCACGTACTTTACTAATCTTCTGTTTGTTACGCTTCATGTCTCCCATTGCCACCTCAGGTCTCCAACTGGATCGACGTTATCGAAGACATTGAAGAGAATCCTGAAGCCGCCCAGATTCTTAGTTCTTATGAAGGTGCACAATTTTTTACCTGGCGCGTGCCCACTGGCTAATGGAACTCTAGACGCATGCAGGACTTACGAGTTCACCTGGGCCATCCGTGAGGCCAGCGAGCGTTCTCGTACGCAGAGATTGGCTGCTGCAAAGGCTTTTGCGGCGCGGATTGAGGAAGCCATTGCCGAGGAAGAGTAAGCGGCGACCTAATGAGTACCCTAGATGTATCCACGATGGAATAGAACCCGAATGTATAGAATTCCTTGTTAACTGGTACCTGACATGTATGATAATTTATTGCATTCAAGATGATGCGTTGGTAAATGAGTGCTTTGATGAGACCGCAGGCATCTTTGATCTATAGTTCCTTGGCACCGGACCTATGAGACATGATAAATACTGTCAGATCCCTACCTCGTTCCTACAGCTCGCCTCTGATCTTACTGTTCCTAAGCTGTACCGTCAATATTTCATGACTGCCAAGCGCTGCACAACGGACGAGTCTGAACAGCGACCTTTCTAAAAATCATACGCCGGCGGGTCATACATACTACAGCTCCAACATGCCCCGAGCCTGTTTTAGCGTTCGGCGCAAAGAGGAACGCAAAACGAGTATCACGATCGACGCCTGGTCCGACGCTCGCGGGTTTGGTGGCACGTTCGCTGGGAATGCGAGGATCGTCCGTGGCGTGAGCGATAATCGGACGTGGAGACGATCTCGGAAACCAGACAAGTCGATATGATCCGTTGGCTTATCCCCCTTTCATGGGTCGACGTAAGTACTGTCGGAGGGGCGCTACGAATTCAGTGGCACCCTCCAGAGTTCGGGATTCAGAAAACCCACCGGACCTGGGTCAATAAGCGTGGTCTCTAGAACGCATGCACGCACCGTCGACACTGAATACATTCGATTTGAAAGATAGGAAACACGACGACACTTGATTCCCCTTACCTCCAGACTCCAGCGGGCCTGAGGAAACGTCACCACATTGTAAGACGCTCTCCGCCGCGATCGTTGAATCATTGCTCTCAGGGCATGTGTAAAGCGTTCACATACCGTACGATACATGCGAAGTGCCTATCCTCAACTGCCTACCCGTGATAAAATTCGAATACGGCAAACGTCGGGGTTCTCACCGAGGCCAGCCAGTAGCGAAGTGAAAGACTCAGCTGGCAAGTAATTCTTCATAGGCAACATTTTACCTGACGTCCTTATTGGTCTCGACGAATCCACAGATAAGCTTTCCGGCCCTTTCGACGCAGCGACTCGGATGATCTCAAACCACTATCTTCCAACAAGTCCTGTGAGCCTGGCAAGTGAACTTCATCGGTATGGTGTAAATAAAGGGTTGTTGCTCACCGAGATGAAACGCCCCGCAAATCAGCTAGGACTCAGGACCTAGGGTGAATTGGCTGCTGTCGTGTCCAGGGCAGGGCTCGCATCAGATACCTCCTAGCCTCATGACGGTAAAGCTTTGATACACGATGGCCCGCGAGCGTCGCGAGAATAAATGCATGCCAAGTAGCCATGGAGATGAAACGTGGCCATTGGCAGGGGATCACACGCACATTCAGAGCAAGAAACCGTTCACGGCACCCCGACGTACGGTATAATTCGGCTCTCAGAGCGGAACCGAACCGGCCGTAGAGCCGACATAAGCTGGCATGACAACAATCATAGGAAGGGATGTGGAGAAGGTACGGGGAGACTCGGAGCCGGATGCCGTCAGCTGACTCAGCTCCGAAAGGCTCCGCACCTCGCTCCGAGTCCGGGCTCGAGCCGAACCAGCGGCAACACACTAGGGCTTCAAGCTTCAAGGCCCGAGCAATGTGACAAGAGGCATTACTTGATGTTGGCAAGGTATGACGTTGACCAGACATTGATTACTCATGCCTACAGGGGTACGAGTCTCCTGCCAGAGTATAAGTAAGTATGGTTCCGATGATGTCTCGCTTTTGGTATAGACCGGGAGTTCAGGCACCACAGCTGTCTCCCTGCCGACCTCACGGTCTACAACCAATTCTGCCGCCCCCACCGCCCGGAGTCAAGACAGTGGGGATGAATTCCGTGGTCACTACATTGTACTCTCCAGCTGTTGCGTTGTATGAGCGGTTGCAGGATCTCCATCCACAGTACTTTTTGCCGGTCGACTGAGGTTTCCTGACATCATTTCTTCCCTCGTCAAATCGTTGTCCCAGACTCGAAATCCGATGATGACGTTCAGTCTGTCGTTCGACGACACCAATGCTCGGGAATGTAGAAATCAAGACCGAGGAAACATCCTTGACTGCAACGACAATCAGTAGCTGTACAGTCGACACATAATAGACAAGCAGCGATGATATCGTACCTCGCACCCCTGTCATTGATACAGCATACAGTTTGATGGCGAACTGTGTTGGCTGTTGGAAGTTCTCTCAGTGAGTGTGTCTGATGACGCGTTCACTCACGATGTGCTAGCTTGCATACACTTCGTCGTGGATACCATACACCTGATGTGAGTTTATCGTCTTCGAAAGATGCATCGGCGAACTTCAAAGCCTTTTCGGTGCCACGGGATCCTACGGCCACAATCTACTTTGAACAATCCTTAACTGACCGCGAATGCCTTCGTTTCTCCGCGTCTTGATTGAAAGCGTTCTTGTAAACTTTTTCGGCGGCGTCGCCCGTCGATGGGGATGCGACAAGGCTAGCTCTGGCTCGCAGTCTGTTGCCAACTCGGGTTCTGCCCCGCCCTTCTTCGCTGTTCTTCTCGGCGAAGACGTCCGCCGCGGTCGATACTCCTGTGCTCAAAGAACCTCTACCGTGGCTTGATAGACCCAGGACAAAGGGCTATGCAATCCAGTCTGTGGAGGTAGTGTGGTGCCCGAGTTGCGAACGGCGCTTTCGTGAGCGACGGTCTTCGGTCAAGGGGAGGCGCCAGGAGTGAAGCTAGCGAAAAATGGGCCACGCGGCAACGGTGACCCATGGGGGAGAAACAACCAAGCTAAAACCGGATTCAAGTAGTTATATTTCTGGTCCATGGACCTGACAGTAAAAGGCATGCGTTGGTCCTGAAAAAAGCATAGCAAGAACAAGCCATTCATAAATGCCGAGCGAGAAACACATCATACAGAACAGTCAGGATGAGCGTTGGCGTGCGCGGGTGACCATCACTACCCCAACCTGTCAGGCGCTCGGAGACGGCCTCTTGCATTCTGGCTCCTTCACATCCAACGCGCCCGAAGTCGCAGGCATCCCGCTGTCGTCGCGTTTGCGTTTCATCCCCAGCCTCGCCTTTTCCTTGCGGGCCTTTTCGTCCCACTCTTCCTGCAGGTGGGCTTTCAGTTGCGGCATGTTCTTCGCGTCCCGTTCGCACCTCCAACAGCAGAGGTCCTCTTTAAGGAGGTATTCGTATTCGGTCTTCTTCAACTGGGACATCTACATGGTTAGGTGTGCGTCAGCTACTAGGACGCGACATCGCAATCCTGAGCGTACGCGTTCGAAGTAAGATGGGTCCTCGTCGAACCACGCAAGGACCTCGTGTAGGTGCAAGAAAAAGCCCAGCTTGGGGTGAAACGAGTTATAGTGTTTCTTGTGCTTCATCTTCTCCGAGCACAGATCATCCGACAGGACATGTAGGTGCAGGTGTCTGCAAGGGCACGAAACGCGTCGCTCACTTGAATGAAACAAAGACGGGGGGGAGAGTACGGACGTACTCCATGCTCGGCGCCGCGTGGAATCCTGTCCAAATATCCCATTGGAACCCGTACCGGCTCTGCATCTCCTCGCGGATGAGCTTCTTGGTGTTATCGGCCTCGTCCCGCATATCCTCCAGTACTTGTTTTGCGCGTGCCTTGTCGCCTTTGAGCAAGGATCGAAGGCTAGCGAGCTCGCCCGCGGTCAGTGGGGGCTTGATGCGAGGTAGGACTAGAAAGTGGAAGATCGACTTGGGGAACGCGTCGAATACTGTCAAACATTTGTCGTTGAACTCGAACAGGACCGAAGGCGGCAATGCCTCAGGTTTCGCCTCCCCGGCGTACCTACGTAGGGCGGTCAAGTTCGACATGGCGGTTAAAAACAAAGCAACGAAGGTCCAAATAGGCGAGAATCACGCTTTGGAGAGCGGTGTCCGTGGTATACTTACATAAATAACTACAGAAGTTCTAGTGCTACATGGATGGCGTAAGGTCACCTCCCCGCCTTCAGTAGCTCTCGGATGTTTTCACTCAGGGTCGGGAGTGCGATGTTCACCTTCTTTCCGTTAACCGTATCATTGCTCTGTGTACTTCGACGGCGGATCTGAGCATGCGTGGCTGAAAACTGTCCTTCTTCCGCACGTCGTCGGTCGATATCCGCAACGAACTGAGCATATGAAAGGAAGAGAACTTCTGCTTGGGCGAGAGTAGAGTCGAGTTCGATGGTCATGCTGAGTTCGTTGCAATACTATATGAAAATGCGAGATTCGTTTGTCCTCGACGGGTGCCGGAACCATCAGTACTCACTTTCAAGATCTCATCAAACTGAAGAATACACGAGTGAGGTTAGTCCGCTGAAATGGAAACATGGTCACAAACGAACCTCCACAAGGTAACGCAAAATCATGTCGCGATGCGATTCAAGGATAGCAAGTGCTACGAAAAGGACAAAGTTGTTGCTGTAATAGTCTGTCCAGAACACCTCCCAGAGTCGTAACACATCTTGGAAGGGAAACTCGCGCTTGAAAGCGATCAGTACCCATCTAGAAGAACGTCAAGCAGAGCATTTGATAGACTTCCCACTCTCACCGGAAACAGAAGAACAAATTGAGACCCTCGGCTTTCTCTATCAAAGACCAATGAGGCGAGGCACATGACACAGGAAAGTGACAAACCAAAATGTCGATATAGTTCAGGATCCATCATGCTAATCAGTTCCTGCAAGGTAGACAATTGCTTCTTCATCCCGCTCTGATCGCGGAGGAAATTCTGACCCTGAAAGGCATTATATTACAGACACGCTGGGTCAATTGGCTGAAAAAAAAACGCACCATGCGGTCCATGACTTCAACGAAGCACCAAAATGTCAACTCTTCCTCCGCATCCATCACGACATACAGTGGGGCGCAAAGATCGGACATTCCCTGCACATATCCTTCATTCACAAACGCGTCAGCGCCAGTCATCAAAGGCAATGGCTGCGAGACTCACCGAGGTCCTTGTCATAAAAGTTGTACGTCAGAAGAATGCCGCCCATACGGTCGATATGTTCATTACTGGGGGACTGCGCTCCGATGTCCGCGAGCTGAGGTGAAATCGTATATTGTCGATGACCGCGTTCTGCCTCGGCACCGCTAGGTGAGTCTTCGTAGCTGTGGGAAAAGAGCGGATGGGTACGATCCGTGCGACGGCAATCCACATCTATGCGATGTCGTTCTTCGAGGACATCCTGTCGATCGAAAACGTCAGGTACACCATACCATTCGCTCTTTATCTGCTGATAGCGTTTCCTGCGCCGCGGATCCATGAACATCACGCATATCCTTCAAGAACATCACATACCTCTTCTCTTCCCATCTCCTTTTGCGCTCCTTGGCATCAACGTCCCATGAGTGAACTCCGAGAAGGAAGGGCCAGATCTTCTTCCTCAACGTTCCCGCGGGTGTTATCCCCCTTCTGAATACTTCCCGTCGCATCTCCTCGATCCTCACTTTGGGCCGCCCATCTGCTGCAAACCACTTTTGCCACGTCTTCTCGTCGATGGGATTCCTGGGATCCCTTGATGTCTTTGGCGTTGGCAGATTGACCGTGGAATGCAGCAACTCAAACACCCCTAGCGAAGACATCTCCTCTGCCAGGTCTGAGGACGACGCAGGCAACGCCTGTGCCTCTCTCCTCCTCGCCCTATCACCTTCCTCTGCGACGATCCTTGCCCATCGAGCAAGGTAAACCCGTGCGCTCTCAAACTCTCCGACACCGCCTTTCTCAACCCAACTACCCCACTCCCACTCGCCGTTGGCGTTCACGAGAGACTTGACGGGATCGGGGAGGTGCGGGACGATCGGTTTTGCAAGTGGATGGGACAGGATGTTTTGTGCGGCATGACGCGTGGCGCGCGTGATGTTGGAAAAGGACTGCAGTAGTGCAAGACGTGCTTGAGTTGAGTTTTCAGTCGTCGAGACGGATGGCGGGTAGAGGGAACGGTGCAATATCGACGGGCGACTTGGATAAGCGTTATTCGCACTGGAGAGCGGAGTAGAGAGAGGCCTCGGACGACGGTGAGCTGGCACGGGCGAGTGGGAGTTTGCGTACGACGACTGCGCAAGGATGTCGTCTACCGCATCGTCGTCAAATATTTGAGTGGAGTGAGTCTCTATGTCCGCCTTCGACGGATCAACTATGAACAAGGTTGGCTGAAGAGACGAGCGCAAGAGGTGAGCATAACATCGTAAACGTGATATGAGATCTTCTCCTCCCCACGACACATGCGGGTGCGCGGCCGAACCTGATGTACTTGAAGAGACAGATGGAGGGTATGCATTCGAAGAGTTCTGTCGGTTATGTGTACGTGGAGGAAGGGTCAATGATTCATCATCATGAAAGTGCAGAGTTGGCAGCGTGGAACCGTTGATGAGATTGATACCTATGGTGCCGTCTGTTCAAACGTCGAACAAACATCAGCGCACCGAAAAGACGAGACGCGGTCCAAACTACATACACCATGACGACAGAGTCGGTGGATGGACCAAGAGGGAGTATATAGATGTCAAAGGGACTGAGAACGCATACGATTCCGGTCGTTGGGTTGGCAGGTCGATGAGGACAGCGTCTGCAAGGCAGGCGGTGAGACGAGATAGGAGATCAAAACCCGCATGCCAACCTTGGTCCTCTTCGTCGGGAACGGCCCTTTCCTCCACCTTGACAAACTTGTCCCATTCCTCTGCCCCCTTTTCGTTCAAGAGCGTTTCCGGTATCCATGCCAAGAGATACGTCGGATTCACTGCTTCCTGCGAACGATGAGGAGGCGACGTTGACAGAAGCGAAGGAGACGCACACGTTTGACGAGAGCGACAAAGCCGGGGATGTTGTCTCTTGCGTAGGCAGTGGGGTTGACGTAGACTTTGGACTTGCTATAAATGAGCCTGTACTGGCTCTCCTCGTCGGCAGAAGCGGACGAGATCTCGCTAGTCATGCGCTTCACTTCGACCATCGAGCCTGACTGTCGGAGAGGGGTTAGGTTGGTCGCACGCGCGCATACAGGACTGGGCGCACAGATATGATAGAGAGGGTGCTTTCAGAGAGAGAAGGGCGATGAGAATCGCCACCCCGCATCGGTGCTGTCGCTCGCTGTACCAAACTGCGCAGAGCGCAGCTGTCCGTTTGTGGCAATGCTAGCTAAGCCGACTCCTCAAGGCCTCACGCGCGACAAGTACTCAAGTGGCGCCGGTCAAAATTTTAAATGGATTACAACAGAGCAGACGCCTAACGACAGTCACTTTTGGTACGACCACACATTCCGAAGCACTGCACGACAGTCCGCCCAGACGAACGCGAAACAGAAAACCCGTCAGCACGTCGCGTCACGCAGAAAACGGCACTCACATCCTGCTTTGGTCGCTAGCCGGTTGAGAGAGTCGTCGCTTTCGCCCTGTGAACGGACCTGCCCACAAAGCGCGAACGAGGTGTAGGTGCTCAATGCACGGCCATTGGCGTCGACGTCAACGACGTTGATCTGGACCGATGCGTGGTCCTTGGAGGTAATCAGGCGGTCTTCAACGACCACGGATCAGATCGACTCTGGACGCTCGTCGCTGGCTAAACACTCACTAGTGGCCGCGCACTTGCGGGGGACGTAGAGATCGACGAGGACTCCCTACACAGAACTCGCAAGTCACCCACGACGTCGCGAGAGAATGCATACCTGGTCGTTTTCCATTGCGAGATCGTGAAATCGTAATGGAAGGAACTACAAGGTTGGGCTACGATGGATGTGTGAGAATATCTTAGGTCAGAACTGTACAAATCTTGTATTACATAACGACCCCCTATGATGAAGTCGAACCGGAGATACGACAGAGTGAAACAACTTCGCATGAGGATGTACATAAATCGTGTTCGTAAATGCGAGTCATGTAAAACAGAACAAAATGCAGGTGGAGGGAGCTCTGGAAGAGAGCTGGCAATCAGATATTACTGATCCAAGCCGCAGGCATGGTCCGTGAAAATAATGCGTGGTCTTTGAAACACGAGCTGGATGAAAGGCAGATCTCGGTAAAACTACATCGTGAGGTCTGAGATGGTGTCAAGTCGACTTCGTAGATGACGAGTAGACGCTCGCGATTAGCTGCGTCAGAAGAATATAAGCACGGGATTATATGCAGATAAGATGGCGAGAGCGGATATTAAACAACGAAAGTTCAGGACGGAGTGCTGGTGACACCACGCGGAAAGACGGGCATGAGATTGTGAAAGGTGACTTTGCTGGGATCGAATGAAACACGAGGGGACGGTGTCCTTGGACAGTCCAGAAAAGGATCGGCAGGCCGGTGGATCGGGGGATGTGGCCTACGAAGCGGCTCGCCAGAGAAAGGCTCGCGGCCACTCCCGAGGGGATTCGAGCGCATGGATGATTTTCTGCGACGCACAGGCCCAGAAGCGGGCATGGCTTCTGAGAATGCGACCTGATCCTCGTCGAGGGGCAACTGAGAAAGGTCTGCGATGTCGCAGTTGACGGGGCATGGCATCTCGAGAGCGGAAATCCAAGGGAGCTGATCGAATATGGGTGGGCGCGCAAAGGCGTCCAGGAGGGGGAAGTCAACGCGCTGTGCATGACGGCGACGCCGGGTTGTGCGGGCAGAGAGGCGCGACGTTGCTCGCCTCCTGTGGGATAGACCACACGGGGTGGGCGATTTAGAGTTCTGTGGGACGACGGGTGAGTGAGGGCATGCGGACGGAGGGAGGACATACGAGAGCGATGTATGGTGGATCGTGGAGTCTTATGGGAGACAAGAGGCGAGCGGGGGGGAGGAAGGCTCGTGCGTGCGATGCCAGTGGGTGGCTAGGAAGGACGAAGAAAGGGTCCTGAGCGAGGAGGGCGGAGTGCTGCTGGGGGTGACGCGGGGACGGTGCAACGATGGCAGGCATTGTGAGCGCGGGGAAGCAATAATAATACAGTGGAATTAAAGACTCATCCTGAAAGGGGGCAGAGACAAAGGAGGCGGATGCCGCGAGGCTACCAGCCCCATTTCCTCTTTTGGAAATCTGACTCCGTCCGGACGATGCCACTGTCGTGAGACAAAACAACTCACCTTCCTCGACAATAACAGTCTACTCGTCTCGTGCTTTGTGTCCATTACCCTCTTAGGCGAGTCACTGCGCAACGTTGGCGTCCTTTTGTCGTTGCACTTTCGAATTGAGCGAACAATGCGGAGCGTCAAATCCGATTTCCATCCAGATCGAATGACGTGTCCCATGTCTCGACAGTAGTTGCAACTTGCCAGCCGGGCGCCAAGAGGATGACTCGGTCATATCGTGGGTGTGCAATCAGTTGCTGTTGGGTGCGAGGTGTTCCACAGCATCGTTCCTGCTTACGATATTCAATTGTGCCCTGTCACATTCATGAAATAAATGTAGATTTTGCCATTGCTCCCGTCGAGAAGAAAATGCTGATGCAACTAAAGTAATGATACAGATACGTGATTGCTTAGCAGGCCCCTTCAAAGCATCTAGTCGATCTCCTCCATTGCCGAAGTCGACGCTGCCTCAGCTGCCGGTGCCTCTTCTGTGGGCTCAGCCATTGGTTCGTCGTCGTCTACGTCAAGACCCAAACTGATCATGCGGTGAATGCGCTTGGAAAACGAGGTAGGATCGTCGAGCGAGAAGCCAGACGTAAGAAGAGCGGTCTCGAACAAGAGGAACGTCAGATCCCGAACAGATTTGTCTGCCTTGTCCTCCGCAACCTTGCGCTTCAATTCCTTGATGATCGCGTTATGGGAGTTCAGCTCCAGCGTCTTCTTCGAGGCCATGTACGATGACATCGAAGAGTCACGCAAAGCCTGAGCTTTCATGATACGTTCCTGCAGACGCCGTTCACCTTCTGAGCTAGCCGGAGCAGCAAAAAACATACCATGTTCGATGACCACCCGAATTGGCCAGTAACGAGGACGCATGGCGAGTCAGTAATTCGGTTGGAAACGACAACCTTCTCAACTCTGTCACCAAGAGCTTCCTTGATGGTCGAGCACAAGTCATTAAACTGGGCAGCCTCTTCCTCTCGCACCTTCTTCTCTTCCTCAGTCTCCTCGAGCTCGAGGCCCTCTTTCGAGACGCAAACGAGTTTCTTGCCCTCAAACTCCTTGAGTTGAGTGACAGCATACTCGTCGATGGGGTCAACTAGGAGCAAAACTTCGAAGCCTTTCTTCTTGAGGACCTCGAGGAACGGCGAATCCTTGACGGCAGCGAGCGATTCACCCGTAAGGTAATAAATCGACTTTTGGATTTCGGGCATGCGAGTGATATAGTCTGTAGCCATGATTCAGCTTTCGTCACATTGACACGCGGCAACACAACCTCGCACCTTTGAGCGAGGTCTGCTCCTCGAGAGCTTTGGTGGAGAAGAAGCGCAAGAACTCAGCAAGTTTGCTGCGGTTTTGGGCGTCCTCGTGGATACCGAGCTTCAAGTTCTTGCCGAACGCCTCATAGAACTTGTTGAAGTTGTCCTTGTCCTCCGCTATCTCCGTGAAAAGGTCCATACATTTCTTGACAATGTTCTTGCGGATGACCTTGAGGATCTTGTTTTGTTGAAGAGTCTCGCGAGAAATGTTGAGGGGAAGATCTTCAGAGTCGACGATACCCTTGACGAAATTAAGGTATTCAGGAATGAGGTCCTCGCAATCATCCATGATGAAGACGCGGCGGACATAGAGCTTGATGTTGTTCCGCTTCTTCTTGGACTCGAAAAGATCGAAAGGCGCACTACGGAGGAATGAGCCACAGACCATCCTTGTCAGCCGATCACTTACCGCTTGGGAACGAAAAGAATGGCCTTGAACTCGAGTTGACCCTCGACGGAGAAGTGCTTGACAGCGAGGTGATCCTCCCAGTCATTCGTAAGCGATTTGTAGAATGCCGCGTACTCCTCAGTAGTAATATCCTGGGGATTGCGCGTCCAGATGGGCTTCGTCTTGTTAAGCTCCTCATTGACGACTTCCTTCTCCTTGATCTTCTTCGTCTTCTTCTCCTTGGGCTTATCTTCCTCGTCTTCGATCTCTTCGATCTTGGACTCTTCCTTCTCCTCTTTTGCTTCCCCTTCTTCGTCATCTTCGACCTCCTGTAGATGGTTGAAAACCACCAAAACGAAGAAACGCAGATGAAACGAACCTTCTCTACCTCCTTGGTCACGGCGAGCTGAATCGGGTACGAAATGAACTCGGAGTGCTTCTTGACGATGTCCCTGACTTTTTTCTCCTCGAGATACTCGGTCTGGTCCTCTTTCAGGAAAAGACGGAGCTCCGTACCACGGCCGAGAGGAGGATTGACGGTGTCAGCAGTAATGGTGAAAGTGCCGCCAGCAGCGGACTCCCAAATGTACTGCTCGTCGTCATTGTGCTTCGAAATGACCTGGACGCGCTCGGCGACGAGGTATGCAGAGTAGAAACCGACACCGAATTGACCGATCATGGAAATGTCAGCACCCGAGCTGAGAGCTTCCATGAAGCCCTATGCCGACAAATCATCGTCAGAACGCAGACCAGCACATAAAAAAATTCATCGACCTTGGTACCGGACTTGGCAATCGTACCCAGGTTGTTGACGAGGTCGGCCTTGGTCATACCGATACCGGTGTCACGGATGGAGAGGACCTTGTTCTCCTTGTCAGGGGTGATGCGGATGTATAGCTCCTTGCCGGTGTCAAGGGCAGAGGGGTCGGTCAAGGACGAATAACGGATTTTGTCGAGGGCATCGGACCCGTTGGAAATCAACTCTCGAAGGAAGATCTCCTTGTTGGAGTAGAACGTGTCTGGTGATCGGATGAACGAACGTTAACAACTGATTCTCGAGGACGTTACTTACTGATGATCAAGTCAAGGAGCTGACTGATCTCGGCCTGGAAGCCAAAGCTCTCGGATGCCATTTTTAGCTGGATAAGGCGTTAAACATGCACGGGATGAGCGAGTAGAATATGTGCCTCACCGTTCAGGAAGATGAGTAGAGAGTGGAGAGTGGAGGGGGAAATGGGAACTTGGATGGCGTAGGACGCGTCACTCGCCTTTAAGTACTCCGATTTTTTCTGTTCGTTCGAGAAGATTCGACCGTCGTCCCCAATTACTTCCAGCGCTAGGGCCAGTCCCTTCTCGAACATTCCACCACTTGCCTATTCTGGACCACTAGCCATGTCGTGCGTTACACTACTTACTGGACCGCACCAGTTGTACTCGACCTTTGTCGTGACTCGTAAATTAGCCCGCGTTGCCCACTCAACTGCGCTTTTAGTCCCTCCAGCGCTGCCCGCATCTCGTCCATCTCGTCCTTCAGCTCTGCTTTGTCTTCCCGCAACCTCGCGTTTGCAGCCGCGAGCTCGGATTTCTCCTGGACGATCGCAGCAATTTCTGTTTCAGGTATACGGCGCGAAGCTTCACACTTTTTCTGCACCAGCGCAAGTTTGGCCTCCAGTGCCTGATTTTGACGACGGTATGCCCTGTATACCACATAAGCTCAACTAAGCCGGAGTAAAAGGTCAAATACCCACCGTGCTTCGTCCTCCATTCTCTCTCGCGCCTTGCAGTGACTCTCCAGGAACATTTCCATCTGCTTGTATTGGCTCTTGATAAGCTCAATCTCTTCGCCCCTCGCGTTAAACTTTTGAAAGTCTGCGTCCCTGGGGGCACGTCAATAAATACCCTTCGTCGTCACTGAAAGCGGGGAATTCTACCAAAGTTTTTGCATGCGAACGTGCTGCTCGATTTGTCGCTCGTAATCATGGAGTCGGTCGATTTTGTGCTGATTCTCCTTTTGTTGGGTTTGTAGCTCAAAGACCGCCTTGGCTGCGTCTGCGAGCAGTTTCCCTTGAGCCGCGAAGAGTGCCTTATTTTACTGTAAGCAAACAACTCGCCTTCGAGCTGAAACGAGTCCTTACCCTTGCTTCCTTCTCGGCCGTACGCAATGCTGCTGCTTCTGAAACCCAGGCCTTCTTCTCCTCTCGGAATTCTCTGAGCTTCTTCTGCAGCTCTGTGTTCCAATCGGCATATTTATTCTTTGCAGAAGACGACTGCTCTTTGTGTTCTTTAAGCTCTCGCTCGAGGCTTTGAACTTGGGCTTTGTATTGGCGCAGCTTGTTATGCTATACTGGATCAATATCGAACTCATGACACGCAAACACTGACTCCTTACCAGCGCTTGACGATCAGCTTCCGCATTCTTCGAAAGGATATGGTCCTGATGAAGTCTCACGATGTGACGCACGTTTTCTCTGGAATGCCAAAGCTCGAAATTGAGTTCACTCCTTAGTAAAAGCACCTCCCGTTGCAGGCTCGAAATCGCCCCTGCCACATGCGACGGTAGCCGCGCGCCTTCTTCCCCCGCCGACTCGAATGATAGTTTCACGCTTTCTTTCGTTGGTGGGCTACTACCAGGGGGGGGTAACAGTGCTGGCCATGGTGTGCCTGAGTGCTCGGTGTCGACTTCCAGATTCGACTTCAAGGTAACAGAGGTGGTAATCATGTCTTGAAGAGACACGGAAGGCTTCACAGGTGGAAGGTTAATATGACCTGGATGTGGCGTTGGCGTGCCCGAAACGTCTTCGGGAGTCACGATGACGGATGGAAGAGTCACTGCCTGCCAGACGGGGGTCGTGTCAACTCTCTCAAAAGAGGGACATTGTGACTCGAGAGCGATATTGCGAATGGTGAGCATGACACTTTCACTGGCTATCTGAGAAATGGTATAGTTGGCCCATGGATTGGGTTCGGTAAGCTCTTTGAACCAGTCCCGCCATATGAGACGCGGGTTGACTGCACGGCCGCGAAGAAGGGACTGAAATGTGTGGAGTTTAAGTACGAACTAACGCACGGATGTCAAATGAAGAGTAAAGGTCCATACCTCTGATTTACTCCGTATTTTATCTTCATCGAGCGCATCTTCCCAGTTCATAGTATATGGACTTTCGTAGCCCCTATCTTGCAGATATGCAGCGGGACTTCGAACAAAGCGGACGAGATTGCTCGGAAAGAGATAATAAAGAGAAGAGAAGTACGCATCCGACGGAGGGGTAGAGGTCGTAGGAAGCCTGGGCACCAATCTCTCCCAGCCAAGCTCGGGGCGTAGTTCAAGCGCAGCAAGCCCTTCGTATTCTTCGGTTTGATTTCCACCATCTCCACCATCCTCCATGAAGGCAGTGGACGAGACGGCGGAGCTAGAGAGCTGTTCCCAGCATACGATCCTCGCTAAGATCACGAATAACCCAGGGAGAAAAGACTTGAGTTCCTCACAGGCTTTGACTGCGAACATTGGTAGTATTTTGACGAGTACGGCGAGGCCAATTGTACATGCAGTCGAAGAGCTGTCTAGCAGAAGCGAATCCAAGAGACTGTTCACGAGCGGGTGTTTCGCAAAATCTGCTGCATGCAGTTGAAATTCAGGATCCGAAATGAAACTGTCAAGCAGGACCAAGAGTTGGAGGCGCGATGCAGCGATTCGAAAGGTGGTTTCAACCTGCGTCATGAAGGCCTGGGCATCATTAAGCAACTTAGTTTTGCAAGCACCATCACGAGCACGTACCACAGGGCATTTCAAGCCGAACTTTACGAGTACGTCTTCGAGATTGCTCTTCCAAAGATGCCTCTTATCACGCTGCTTCTGATCGAGCTTGGCCCATTCCAAGATATCATCTCCAAAGTCCTCGTCATAGGCATCCAGGAGGTGATCCATCAACCGCCTCCGGAATTCAATCACCTTTCCAGGGTACCGTTGATCCTCATTCACGGCGGCAAAAATGACGAGCTCTTTGGCATGCTTCACAGAGGTGGTCGGTAGCTTTGGTTCTCTGAGGGCGGGACGTAGCACGAGATCAAACCAGGTTGAAATGATGGATGTTGACGAGAGAAGTGGGCGGAGGTGGTAGAGGACACCGAGAAAGACCTCTGCGTGGCCGAGGGAGGTATGGTCCACGACATCATTGTAGATGATCTGGAGCTCTTCCTCCGCTCGGGACAGCTGGGCTTCTGGTTCTTCTGAGGACAACACGCATCCAGCAACAAATTCATCGACGGCCCCGAGTACTTGTTCACGAGAGAATTTGTCCGCTGGGTCTTCAAGTGCTTGTCGCAGTTGATTCGAAAGCACAGTGATGGACATTGGCACATGGAGATGGAGCGCCGATCAAGTTGGCAAACGCTACTTGGGCTAGCTAGTACTAATAGGTACAGATACAACAACTTGAAAACTCGAAAATTCGACTGAAAGAATGACCACTTCAATCTTGAAGCCTTCGACTCGGACGCAATGCGCCGCCAGTCTCCGATTTCTCCCACTGATCCGCCTTGTCTTCTTCGTACTTCTCCAGATACCCCGCGTGGTGTTTCCTGTGGGCATTCCTAGCTTGCTGTCGTGTTCTTTGGCGAGCTGGTCATTCAACAGACCATCCTGAGTGGAACTAATCAAGAGCTGGGACGGGCCAAGAGGCAGGTCTGGATCTTTATCGATCCCCCGTGAGTTTCGCAATGCGCATTGCCTGTCTCATTCGACAGAACATACTAGGTGTGAGTGAAAAGGACTCAGCGTTATCAAAATTTAGGGAGCAGCCAAAGGAACCCACCTTGAGATATCTGCACCATGATCATCAACTCCGCATTCTGTGCACGAGGAAACGGAAGTTTGCCTTCTCATACATTGCCAATCAATCTGGCATCATTGGCTCCCGAGTCATAGATGATGCACTCCCGGTTAAGCATGGAGGGCTACTGCACTGTATAAGTGGTGAACCTCGAGCATGATCTTCGAGGGGACGGTGTCAGCCACAAAGATGCTGGTGGTATTGCCCAGCGGCGTCAGCGATGCAACTGTCTCTGCGGCAGCGTCGTACGCGAATGACAGATCGTGATGTTTGGTCTCTGGGTCCAACTTGAAGGAGAGACGGTCGCGCGACGTATCGAAAGGGGCTCACGGCGGTAATAAGCGCCCTCTCGGCAACTCCCGGTCGTCCCATTCGAACGTGGTGCTCGTCGCCGTCGACAGCGAGCAACGACCCTCGTCTCCATCGAATCCGTCGGAAAACAAACAAACAAGGTAAACCCTCCTTCCTCACGGTTACCTTGTTCCGAATCCACCTCATGTCGTGCTCGCGGTCTCTCCACGGCGGATTAGCGACTTGCATCTCGGATATGTCGCTGACACGTCTCTCAGATGTCCGCCACCATTGAGGAAGTTCAATCCGACCACTCTGGCCACGAGCATGAGGAAGACCCAACCTCCCAGGCCGCCCTCGATAAAATTCAATCTCGCTCAGAGCGGAAAGCTCGCAAGGCGCTTCTGGGCCTTGGCCTGAAAAAGGTTCCCAACATCACGCGTGTCACCCTACGCAGGCCAAAGAACGTCCTGTTCGTCCTCTCTTCACCGGACGTGTACAAGTCGCCCAACAGCGACTGCTATATCGTCTTTGGTGAAGCCAAGGTGCTTACCCTGTGCCCTAAATGGAGACCGCCCCGAGATTTACACGTCGTAGATCGAAGATATGAATGCACAAGCTCAGCTGTCTGCCGCCCAGCAATACTCCGGTGGAGCACCTACTGGTCTCACCAACTTGGAACCCTCGGGTGTGGGTGCGGAAGGCGACGACGACGACGATATCCCTGAGCTCGAGGCGGCGGAGGAAGATGGCCCAGTGGATGAGACTGGCGTTGACTCCAAAGACATCGAGCTCGTGATGACTCAGGTAAACTGTTCGCGAGCAAAGGCCGTACGGGCACTGAGAGAGAGCGGGGGAGATCTGATTAACGCCAGTGAGTCCTTTTTTCGTTTGTCGGTGGTGTGTCCGAACGTGCACCATAGTCATGGCCGCGAGCGAGTGATCCTCACTTCCATACTCTGTCACTATCAACGCAATAGACACTTGCTTCAGGTTGAACTTATACTGTCCAGCACCTAAGCTCTATGTAGTGATTCGACCGCTCCCAACCGTCTTGCACTATTTCAATTCCCCGTCGCCCTTCCTCAGACGGTCCAACAACTAGGCCCATCGCCTGCGCGGCCTCGCACGTGAGCCTTGCGAGCTCCCCTTTTGCGAACAGGTGATAGTATCGATGGAAAACAGTACCCGTTTCCGAGTTTCCGGACGGGTTCAGTGTGTCGCCTTTTTGGGACATGACCCAAGGTACGAACACATCTTTACCTAGGGATGAAGGCGAACCGAGGGCGCCGCCGTCCCCCGGTATAGTCCGTTTCGACAATCCGTCCTGCTCCACTGCCCAGACGTAGATCAAGACACGTCCGTGGGTAGGGGAAACGCACTGAAGAAGTCGCTGCAGGGGTTACGATCAGTGCATATAATATTTTTCGCGTATTAGCCGACATACCTGCACAGCTAGTCGGCGCCTCTCATACGAGGCTAGGTGATGTATCGTAGCTATCGAGATAGCGTAGTCCTATTTTTGTTTTCCCCATGCGAGGTTTGGGACCGAGGATATCACTCACAAATGCCCCGCGCCTCCATCCGTTATCTGTCACGTCTCCAAGGACGACTTCACGGACGACCGGCGCACCTCCGGCGTTCCTTGCGATCAGCAAAAGCGGCCTGCTACGATCGAGGCCAACGGTCACGATGCTCCCCGGCCGCTCAGCGGGCAAAGGAAGGTACTTCCCGTTGCCTGTCCCAGAGTCAAGGCCGACCCACCCCGTAGGTAAGTCGGAAATGAACTTGGCAATGATGGGCCATGGCTGAAAGACCGATGCGATGGATATTGTCCTTTCTGCGACAAAATCAACACCCCACCTTGTACCGGGTGGACGAGAAGTGAGCGGCTATCTGATCATAGACAGCATGGACGTGCTGGTCTTCGTATGCTTGAAGGTCACCGGCGATGTAGGCTGGTGTAACGCTCTTCATTCTGAAGAAAGATTATTTGTAGGTTTGAACAAATAGAGCACCAATCACGATTCACGCGCACGCGTAGTAGTGGGGCTTCGCCCACCCCCAGCGCGTGAAGGTTACATAAGCCGATTTCCCCTGTGTACGTGGAATCTGATGGCACGACACTTTGTGGGCTTAACTCGCAATGTGACGACCATTCATACAATAACAAAAAATGATGCAAACGAAGTGGTAATCGTCTTGTATAGGGTAGAATCTTGATATACTCGTGTACAAGTGAAATACAGCATATTCAACTGTAAGAAACTGAGGAAGAAAATGAAAATCACAAAAACGAGTCTATACAAATTGGTCAGTCGATAAATAGGAGCATTTTTGCTGCGGAGTGCGAAGTTCAGAGTGCTCGTGTTAAGTCTCTGCCGTGTCGTTTTGTTGATAGTCCCTATACAGTGTGGATCGTCAGCCACAGTCGCGCGCCGTAGCAGCCGGAGCCTGGCCAAACCATGCGATAGCCGAGAAGCGTCAAAATTTGGGTTCGTTTAGATACATAAAAACTAGTAGCTAGACACCATAAACACTTGTCTAAATTAATACACACACTATAGAACACACTACCGTTGCTTTGACTTCAGATTGCTCTGGTTTCTGGGATGTGCCACGGTTTTGAGGCAAATAGGGGATTTCTGCTTATATAAGCGTCACGCGCTGTGGGTGGGCTTCGCCCACCCCCATTAAGACCGAGTCCCTCAAAAAAACTCCCGCGCCCCCTCAGTTCTCCATCTTCCCCGGACCCAGTATCTAACACACATACGTACCCCCCAACATGCCCAGCCCATACGATGGCCCGTCTCGCAAGTTAGTGCTTGCTTTCGACGTCGGTACCACCTACAGCGGAATTTCATACTGCGTCCTCCATCCTGGGGAAGTTCCAAAGATTCTTGGCGTTTCGAGGTATTGAACGCCAGCGTGAAGGAGCAGACGGCGTTGATTCGAACTTTTGCCTCATCCAGGTACCCTGCCCAAGAGCACGTCGGAGGCGACAACAAGATACCTTCGATCCTGTACTACGACCCTCAGGGCGTCGTGAAGGCTGTCGGCGCCGAGGCGCTACAGCCATGTATCGCCGAACAAGCAGAAGAAAAAGGATGGGTCAAGGTCGAACGGTAAAGCCTCGGAAAGGGTAGCTTGCTCGTCCTTTTCGTCACTGATTCCATCAGGTGGAAACGTCACCTGGGAGCCAAGCACCTCGCGTCGTCGCACGTCAAGGACGAAGACGTTCCTCCTCAGCTTCCCCAGGGCAAGAGCGCAGTCGAGGTCCTCGGGGACTTCATGCGCTAACCTTTTCAGCTGCGCGCGCACCTACATCACCGAATCCCACGCGAGGGGGACTTCGATGTGGAAATCGACGGAGAACAGCATCGAGTTCGTGCTCACGCATCCGAACGGGTGGGAGTGGCTGCAACAGCAACAGATTCGATGCGCTGCCGTGATGGCCGGGTTGGTGCCTCGCGGAGACGAACACGCGGGTCGGATTCATCTGCTAACGGAGGGCGGGGCTATTCTTCATTTCTGTGTCATGCACACGTTGGCGTCGGACGCGCTTTCGAACCTCCCCATCGTCATCGAGCATGGACTCGAAGACGAGGTCGAGGAAGTCGAGGGGAATCAAGGGATCGTCATCATCGATGCTGGAAGTGAGACCGTCGAGCTGAGCGCTTACTCGGTCTGGCTATCGCCGCCAAGAAATTTCAAGGAGATCGCGCCTATAGAATGTGAGACTCCCAGGAACACTTTCGAGTTCTGTCCAACACGTCGTCCTGCTAGGCCGTCTTGAAGCATTCGTTTCTGTCACGCAGAGAGCTTACACGTTTCTCCAGGGTATGTAGTCTTCACTCTTTCAAGGTCTCTGAAAGTGGCAATTCTCAAATTTCACTACTACCATAGCCAAACTTGCCAACTCGCGATACGGATCACCTGAGATTCTACAGCAAATGAAAGACATTTTCGACAAGACTACGAAACTGAGGTTCCGCGATGCTGGCGATCCGCAATACATCCGGTTCGGGACCTTCTACGACAGAGATCCAGAGCACGGTATTCGCTCAGGTGTGCTCAAGTTGGCCGGGTAAGACGACCCTCTGTGGACCGTCGTCGTAGCGCTGACCTTACTCCGCTCCCAACAGCGAAGACATGGCGAAATTCTTTGAACCCTCGATAGAGGCCATCGCCGACGCCTTTGAGAAACAGCGGCAGGCGGCGACCAAGTTGAAGATCCAAGTCAAGGTAGACTTCACTCTGACGTTGCGTCAGGTGCGCGGCTTGATAGTGTGTTCGGTAGTATGCTTTCCTGGTCGGTAGTTATGCCGTCAGTGATTTCCTGTACCGTCGTCTCCAACAACATCCGGCATTCTCGGACGTACGCTTGTGCAGACCTTTGAGTCCACTGTACGTGTCGTAACATCGAAAGTTGCTTCGTTGCTGACATCCTCACCAGGAACAAGGCCGTGGCAGATGGGGCCGTGTCTTCTCTTATCGATCCGCTCAGTTAGAGGAGCGGGCTCAGTCAAGACAACTGCGTCAAGGTCCAATAGCGAGCTACTAAAACGTGCGTGGCGCGTGCGAGAAGAATTACACGTATGGTAAAGTAGACTCACAGTTGTCAGTCATAGTACGACTTCTGCGATTGCCAAGTCTTTGAAGCCTCGACAAACGAAAGCGCAGATTAGCTGGGAAAGAGATGGTGCGTCACGACTCGTTACGTAGGAAACCGGACTCACACGACGATCCAGGGTGTGGAGAAGAGGTTGAACTTACGACTGAAGCCCGCAGTAGAGTCGGTTGAAGCTAATCTGAGAACATCAACAGAAGTCCCGCTTCGATTGTGTACGGTGACTACTAGTTGCTCCCTTGGTTGTTATGCGTCCTTGCTTCGTATGAAACGGCCGGAGTCTGGACGAACGAGATCGAAGACGTCCTTTGTCGGTGAACGCTGTCAGGTGCAGTTTGTAGGTACATTTGTAGGTTCGACGGAGCTGTCTTGGAGGCGCACGGAAAAGATTCGCAAGAGAAGGCCATCTTGTGTAGTGCGTTTGGTTTGTAGAGGTCTGAGGGAAGCACAGTCGATTTCAGGACTATGACATCGTTTGACAGTATCTTCAAAGATTGTTGTTGTCTGTAATAGTCGGCCAATAGAAAGGTGGACTCCGATGGTGACCAGACTGGTATCATTCCGCGAGGGAAATTTAGCTAGAGTGCAGTACAATAATAAATTTCGTGCCAGTTCCGACTAATGGATGATGGACTAAACATTAAAAAAGAGGGGAGAAGGGAAGCCAGATCTAAAAGAAAGTCAAGAGGGGAGTTGTCGTGTGATTGGAATTGTACATGTCCGTGATAAATGCGCCGCAGAGACAAGGTGAAAAAAA
>JBBPMC010000093.1:25368-46514 GCA_038090115.1 Strobilomyces echinocephalus | reverse complement strand
CAGAGAAAACATGCCTTGTCGTATTCGGACAACTCCGCCTTGGTCATGGTGGGGAGGTGGTCTCGAGCAAAGGTGCTCAGTAAAAGGTCGCTTTCGAGCGTACCGCGTTTGCGGGACTGGTAGAGGAGGCGTGCACGCATTGTTTCGAGTGGTTCATTTGGACGGGGAAGAGGCTTCGGAGGGGGGACGTCGACCGGTGTAGTCGTATTGGAGAGATGCTGAGGAGTATGTGGAAGTGGCCATGGGTCGGACGATGCGCTCGGCGCAGAGACAAAAAGTGTTCGCGAATCGCAACGGAAATGTCGTGCAGCGATGCGAGCGACGAGGAGCCTATGCATGTTTGTTGTCGAAGTCTGATCTGTTCAATTTCCCACTCTCTTGTTTATCGATTTCCAGTGTGTACACCATCTATGAATCAACCGTAACTAACACCACGTCTAGCTCGTCAAGAAGGGGATTCAACCTCTAAGGTATCGCTTGTAGATTTCGTTGTTCGTTTCTTCCACATAGTAATATCCCAGGTTGTCTAAAAACTGCTGGAACTGATCATAGTCTTGACGAGGTACTTGAATCCCCGTCAACACCTTGCCAACGTCTGGGATGCAAGCTAAGCGATAGCAACAGGTTTCGACGTGAACGACCGACCCGCGCCATGGTTGCGATAATGGAACAGAGATATATTCCATCCTTGTCGAATGCCTTCCAAAAATTTGCGCAGTGCTCCAGGCCTCTCGGGAAACTCTTGAGAGCAGGTCATGCCTGGACTCTCAAACAGGGCGAAGAGTTCGGACGCACCGAATCTAAATAGACGTTCGTCGGGCACAACTTGGCACCCTCCTACCATGTAGCGCGTGTGGCTCTTCGCCATCTCGTTGTCGCTAACATCACACCCCTTGAATCCTTTTTTCCCAATAGCATCCAGCATTGCTGACACTTCATTTGCGCGAGAAGATGACTCGAGCTTGAACGAGAGGAGGATGTGTGCAAGATCTGGCGAGTTGTACCGATAGGCGAACTCTGTGACGGATCGAGGGTGTATGATTGAGTGAAGCTCAAAGAAGCTACGTCCAAGGCGGTTAAGGAGTGGTGACAGGACGAGGATAAGAATATACCTGCCGGGTCTCTCTGGAACTTCCACACTCAGCAAGGCTTCTCGACCTTCGCCGAGTTCCGCCCGCTCGGCGACGAATCGCAGACGATCAAAGTTCATATTCGCACCACTAACAACTGCGACGAACTTTTGTTGTGCACCAATCAAATTGTTGGCAATGATGTGATGCTTTAACCCAGCAAGAGCGAGAGCCCCCGCTGGCTCGGTGACCGACCTGGTCTCTGCAACACGCAGATGGCGATTGGAACATTGAAAACAGATTTGAAAGCGTACCCTCGAAGATGTCTTTGATTGCAGCACAAAGCTCGTCGTTGGTGACAATAACGATTTCGTCCACCAGTCGTTGGCAAATACGAAATGGCTCCGCGCCAACCAGCCGGACAGCGGTACCATCACTGAAGGGGCCAACTTCGGACAGTGTCACTCGGTGGCCCTTTTTCAGACTTTGATACATGGCATCGGCGTCGACGGTTTCTGCACCGTATATTTTAGTTTTGGGGTTTCCGATGCGCTTGACATATTCAGCGATGCCAGCAACCAAACCGCCACCACCGATGGCGCCAAAGATACCGTCCAAACTGTCGGAGTCAGGTAGTTGTTTGAGGATTTCCATAGCGGTGGTACCTTGGCCGGCGATGACCAGAGGGTCGTCATAAGGTGGAACGAACGTAAGACCATGTGCGGCTGCAAGCCTGGCACACTCTGCCTTGGCCTCGTCGAAGTCGCATCCGTGAAGAAGGACCTTCGCACCTAGACGTTGGACATTGGCGACTTTGATGGAGGGGGTACCGTTTGGCATGACGATGGTGCACGGTATACCGAGTTTTGCGCCGGAGAGGGCGACGCCTTGCGCGTGATTGCCTGAGAAAGCAAAAGAGTGAGCACGTTCGGGGAGAACACCGCAAGGGATGGACGCGTATGCAGGGTACGCACACTAACCAGCACTGCACGTGATGACGCCCTTCCATCTATCTTCCTCGGGGATGTGTGCCATGAAGTTGTAGGCACCACGGATCTTGAAACTGAACACCTCTTGGAGATCTTCCCGTTTGAGCCATATGTGATTACCGAATTTCGCGCTGAGATTTGGAGCATAAACGAGGGGGGTCTCCTTGAGTACCTCGTAGACTTTTGAAGCGAGGATGAGGCGGAGATAGTCGGGTTCCTTGGAGGCGAGGAGATGGTGGGGTGCGAGGGAGGGGTAGATGAGCGGTTCTGGGGCGTGGGAGGAGTACTTGAGGGTGGCCGTCGTGGCAGCCATGGTGGAGAGTGCAACAGGGCGATCGTGACTCGATCGCCAAGCTCGGCAGTTCCCGAATTCGGGATATAGGCCCACACGGCCAGGCATACCGGCGACGTCCGACCCCTCCCAGACCGCCCGGCCATGGACTGGCCATCGTCGCGACACGACGACGACCCCTGCCGACGCGTGATCCACCCTGGTCACGTGAAACGAGATAATGACATGCGATGGGCGGCAGCGGCGGTCCCGACAGGATCGTTGGCGACGACAGCGCCCCCGGCGACGTGTCCAGTAGCTAGAGGAGGAGTTGTGTCCGTTGGAGGGGCGCCGATTACACAAGCGCGACCGTCGGCGCTGTTTGTGCAGGCAGGTACGTGACGGGGCCGAGTCGGGTGCGATGCCGTGCGGGAAATGGAGGGCGGGGGAGGTCGGGCGGGGCGGGCGAAGGCGCGGACGACGTGGGGGACGAGGAAGAGGGAGGACAAGTGAGATGTAGAGCCAGCCCTAAATAAATGTAGAGACTTGGACTTGGACTTTACTTTGTTCTTGACCATGGCCCAGGCTGCAACGATGGGACCTCCCCTTTCTCCACGCGAAACCCGTCGCTCAGGAAGACGCTCTGCACCATCCGCATCTGCAAGCACATCAAAATCCCCAGACTCGCCCGCGCCAGAGCCCGCGCCCAGAACCAAGGACGCATCTGCCCGCCCCCCACCCCCAAACACCAACACCAACGGCCGCGCAAAGCGTCCAAAGCAGGAGGACATCGACCACCCCATTCCAAAAGTTCACTCAAACGGAACCGCCTCTAACCATGCCAACTCCAATGGCAGGTCAAAACGCAAGGGCAAGGAGAAAGAGAAACCCCCCTCGGTTGATCAGCTCGCAGAACCTGTCCCCTCCAAGCAATCATCTGCTTCTACAGGCACAGCCGAGCCCCAAGACGATGACGCGGAGGAGCAGGGCATCACGCGTTGCGTGTGTGGTATGAATGGTCTGTCCCCACTTCCCCCGTCTCCGGACCGCACCCTTATCCTCTCCTTAGAAGACGACGCCGACGGTGTTGAATTCATGGTGCAGTGTGAAATATGCCACGTCTGGCAACACGGTCCTTGCATGGGCTTCGAGTCTGAGGCCATTCTCTTGGCAGTACCCGACTACTACTGCGAACAATGCAAACCAGAGCATCACTACGAACTCCTCAGGTGTGTCCCTTCGTCCAACATTCTCGTCCCCGCTTTGACCCCCGCTTTGACCCTAGGCGGCTAGCCAGAAAAGCCCGTGAATCGTCGACCCACTCCCGCAATACCACCTCTCGACTCTCTCGTTCTCATTCCCCTACTCATCTGCTGAAACCTCCCAAGAAACGCAATACGATGAACAGTCGGGATGCGGCGTTCGATGAAAGCTTGAAAGAGCTCATCGAGGCAACCGCCGCAGAAGCGGCTGCTGCGACAGACCCCCCCAAGCCACCCGCAAACGGCTGCACAAGTGGTCAAAGTGAAGTGCCCGAGGACGATTCAAATGGACGGAAGAAGCGAAAGCGCGTGGAAGACGACATGTGCGTTCACCCCCCACTCTCCGATCAACTCTAGCTTATGTTGCTCTCAAGTCTCCCCAAGAAACGTACCAGATCAGCATCAAGCGCCTCGGATGCTCACAATGCCGCCGCCACCGCCAGTGTCGTGCCTGAAGAGCTGCCCTCGTCCACTAAACGCTCGAAATCAGGCAATTCGCGCAACCGACGAGGTGGCCCACGCAAGGCCGTCCCTGCGCATCACGATGTGGTCGCTTCCGCTGAGGGTGAGGAAGGTATGGTCCGGGTCAATCCACTGATAAAATGCACAATCGACTCACGTGACATGGGTCAAGGAACCGGTCCGAGCAAGCGATCTGGGCAAGCGACCCGCGGCAAAGCTGGTCCTACACCAAAACGGCCGCCTGCGTCCTCACAGGCACCAGGGAGTGCCACTCAGGATAGCTCGAGCAAGCGAAACCATTCCGGGCCTGGTGCGGCGCCGAGCAGTTGTGCCGAAAATTCTCGCGCATATCGCAATTCCCATGCCTATGCAATCTCCCAACAGCCTCTCTTTACGTCATGGAACTTGCCAGACTATCTGGCCCACCTCGAACACATGCTCCCAACCGACGTGCCGCGCCCGCTCGAAGTCCGCAGTCTGGCCATTGGCCCCGGTGGGAGAGAGTCCCTGGAGAGGACGATGGAAAGAGGGGTCAAGGTCAAGTGGCCGAGCAAACGCATGAGCGTCGGAGATATGAATAAGCGTGTACGCGCGCTTGTGGAGTGGGTAGGGAGAGAACAGGCAGGCGCGCTCGATCGTGGTCGTCGAAGGGAGGCATTGGAGAGAGTCTTGAAGGAGAGTACCTCAAGGACGGTCGACGTCCTCCCTGATTCGTCTGTTGACGATCGTGATACGGGAGGGCATCGAGTATCCCCCATGGTGGTGGACAAATTCTCTGAAAACACCATAAAGCCGCCAGGCGGTGAATCAATACCGACGAAACCAGCTTCGTTCGACCCAACCGCCCAACAGTCGACCATGAAGATAATGGAGGAGCTGATGGAGGAGCTGATCAACTTTCAAGAACGATTTGGGCCGGGAGTCAGAAGTAGAGACCGGGAACGGCGACCAGGATCATAACTTATTTGTATGCGGGACCCATACGGCGAGGGGGGTTCATTTCTACATCTTTTTTGTTGTTATTTTCTCCAATCCATTCCGACTCATACACGTGGCGATGTTTGGCAAGAGCCTCTAAACAAACAAACGCTCACTACGGCGATCTTGACGCTCAAAATGAACAACTTCCCTGAGGCTGCACGTTCTTCGTCAGCCTTCTCCACTCACGACGAGCATGTCGACGAGGACCATGGCGGCGACTATTCTACCCGTATGGGAGAGCTGTTCGACGCTGACGAGGAGGAGGAAGAGTTTGTCTACGATGGCATAGATGCCGAGCAGGTCACAGGAACCAGTTACCGAGAACAGCTGCGAGACGTCCTCGGGCCAGAAGACACCTCGGACATGTTTGAGGAGGAAGAAGTGGAGCACTCTCTTCTCAAGGAAGACCCCAGCGAAAAGTTTGGCGAAACCAAGCCCGCAGAGCCGCCGGTCAGTACTACGTTCTACGTCTTGTTAATGAGAGTGACTCATGGGTGCGTAGGAGCACGCGCAGGTCGTTCTCGAACCTCCAAGTCTTCCTCAGTCCCCTCTTTCCCAGCCCTCCATGTCCTCGCCTCCTCCTGAGCCAATGCTCGCACCGCTCCACTCGCTTGGCAAACCTCTTGAGCCGTTTTTACTTCAGAGTGTGTCCCGGCTTCGTTCCTTCGCTTTGAGGGGTCCCCTCGGCGAAGGTAACCGTAGCTTGCCTGATGCAACCGCGATCGGTTTCGCTTCAACACCCTCCCGTGTTTCCGAAATGTCCAGAAGTTCTACTCCTGGCGCCGATAAGGGAACGCGGAACAGTTATCTCAAGGTTGAAAGAGAAGTGTTCAGGTGGACGGTGCTTCAGGATGCGGGGAACCACCTGTATGGAATGCGGCCGTCGAAAGCGGCCATTGTCTTGGGCGCATCCAACCTTGGTTCCCCCACGGTACTTGCTGCCAATGGTCTCATTTGTGTGGGGACAGATACTGGTCGCATTTTCGTATTCGATTTCAAGCAAACACTATTATGCGTCTGCGGGAGCGATACTTCAGGTTGTTATCCCCTTATTGTCTGTGTCAGTCGTATGCTAACGCTGTGAAAGCCAGCACAGTAGGATCTATATCTGCTGTTGCGTTGTCTCATGATCACACCTATGTTGCTTCGGGCCACGTCTCCGGTCACATCCAGATTTTTGACCTCAAGAATCCGCAAGCACCAGCTCGCATCGTCGCTCCACCATCAGCTCAAGCAATCATGTCTGGACGACAAGAGGGTCACCTCGCGGGCTCCCGTATCGCCAATGTTAGCTTCGTTGCAGGACGTCACACGGCCATCATCTCAGCGGATGAGAGTGGGTTAGCTTTCTACCATAGCCTTGGCAAGGTTCTGTTCGTCGAGGCATCGGATACTATTCGCATCCTGGGGAATTATCCTCAAGAACTTGGTTACGAAGGTACTCCTTCGATCGCTGCACTCAATGCTCCGAACGCTCGGTCATTTCGTCGGCATAGACCTCGCCATATTCTGTCAGCGATGGCCACGTTACCACTTGGCACTGTCGCACACCCGACGGATGCATATCAAATCGTTGCGCTGCTTACTGCAAATAAACTTGTCATCGTCGGTCTGAAGCCTTCACCAAAGACGTGGCTGAAGCGAGCGCGCCCTGATGACACGGAATCGACTTATTTTGGGCGAAGAAGGGGGACGTTAGCGTGGTTTCCGAGTATCAGCACACAACACGGATCAAAGGACGGCGGCGACGACAAAATACATCCGATGCTAGCCTACTCTTGGGGTAGATTTGTTCGGCTATTGCGAGTGTCGGAGACGATGGCGAAACAATCGGTACACAATATGCGCACAGGCAAGACCCGCGAGGTGGACGTGGGGACCCTCGTCTTCGAAGATACGGGGATCTGGACAGTGGATGATGCGGTCGTTGCTTTGCAGTGGTTGAATGCCAATGTTCGTACCCCGACTATCAAGGAAAACGAATGAATTCAGCCTGACCATCATCATAGCAACTGTTGGCCTTCACAGCGGCTACGCTCAGCGTATACGACCTTTGTACCTCCAAAGTTATTGAACACGTGCCTTTCAATACATCGGCACTAGTATCCCCATCTCTCCGCTCCACAACTGATGGATCTATGTCATATGCTGAGTCCCTTAGCGACGTCGCTCATAGTATTCGGGCCTACAAGGGGAGGATATTCCTTTTGGTTCGTCGTCACCACTGCGTCCTGAGCATGATACTTACCTTGTGTAGTGTCGCGAGGAGCTTGAAGTGGGAACGATGCTTACCTGGGCTGACAAGATCCTATCCCTCGTTGAGCAAGGTGATTTTCTGAGCGCTATCGAGCTCACACGCTCGTACTATACCGGGGAAGCACCCGGCAATCGCAATGGGCTGCCAGAGGCCGCCGAGGAGCAAAAAGCAGTTCTTGGACAAAAATTGTACGAATTGATGACGGCCTCTGCCAGTTACGCGTTCTCCGAAGATAGAATGAGAGACGGTACTCATTCTAGCCCGGACGGTAGAGGTGTCGATCGCACGTCTCTCTTTGAAGGTCTGGTCGCGAGTTGCGCGCGCTGCTGCGTTACCCTCGATAACTTCGACTTTCTCTTCGAAGATTTATTTCAATTTTTCGAGGATGCTGGAATAACTCGGATCTACTTGGAACAGCTTGAGACGTTCGTGCTAGGAGGTACCATCGATTTCGTACCACCGCGCATAACCCAGCGACTGGTGGCACTTCACGAAGACTCTGGCCAGCCGGCTCTAGCCGAGCGAGTGATTTGGCACATGGATCCTTCATGTTTGGACATCAACCAAGCAATTCATCTTTGCCAGACTCATGAACTATGGGATGCCCTCATCTATGTGTACACACGTGCGCTCCAAGACCATGTGGCACCAATCGTGGAGTTGATCTCTCTTATCCGTCAATCTACCTTCCGCCACGGAGATCTGCCGGCTCCCAATGGGGCAGGTGTAAAACGCACGGTTTCGTCACTCCGTCATGCATACAAGATCTTCCCCTATTTGATCAACGTTCTCAGCGGTCAGACGTACCCAAGTGGTGAACCCCTACCACCTGATGATGCCGAGCGTGCGAAGCATGATGTGTACGACTTCATATTCAACGGGACATCTATTGTTTGGCCCTCTGAAGGTGGACAGCTAATTCTCACGGGAAATGGAGCAGAGCCCACGTATCCTTACGCCCGGTTATTGCTTCGTTTCGACGCGGAATCATTCCTCCATTCCTTGGACATCGCCTTCGAGGACTCGTTTCTTACGGACTCTCCCGACATCAGTAGGCTATCGATTGTCAAGGTCTTGTTAGACATCGCATCTTGTCAAGACCTACCGCTTTCCTCCACCATTTTTATCAACATCTTCATCGCGCGAAACATTCCAAAGTATCCACAATACGTCCGTGTTGAAGCTATTGATCCCCGCATCCTCTATGACCTCCTTGTGTCTCTCGCCACTTCCCTTGACCCCGAAACCCGAGAGGATCGCCAGCTCGCTGCCGAATATCTCTTATCGGCATACACGCCTCGCGATAGCTCTGAGATAGAGAAGCTGTTCGAGAAAGCTGGTTTTTACCGCATATTGCAAAACCGCCGTCGACATGAACGTCAATGGACGCGGCTTTTGTCCAGCTACTTGCTCGATCCAAGTCTGCAGGCTCCATTGCTTCTTCCATATGTCGAAGATGTTCTGGAACTCTCTGGATCAGACAACCATGGCTTATTGCCCGATGACATTCAGACAGCACTTTCGAATTCTCTTGGTCACCTCCTGACACTCGACTTACAATCAACTGCCACCCTAGTCGACAAGTTCGCCCCGAATCTGCACGAATCTGCTCTCAGCATCATGGATCACACGGATGATCGACAGCGTTATGACTACCTCCTTCATCTTATCAACTCAGATCTGGGAGATCCCCATTCCCCTGCCGATCATCCACACATCGGCGAGCCTCTCCGCCTACTCTTTATCAAGCTGCAATGTCAATACATGCCGTCTGGTGTCATCGAGACCTTAGAACGGATGCAGAATGACCTCGAGTGGCCAGCGGTAGAACGCATTTGCGAGGAGAACAGCGCATACGGAGCGGTGCTGTGGGCATTGAACAAGCGGGGTCAACCACGGGACGCGCTGACGAAAGCCGAAGCATTTGAAAAGCAATTGACGCAGAGGATTGCCCGAGCCGTCGTCAAATCGGACGTCGGCGAGACGAGCATCGATGCGTCGGTCAACGCGTTGAGGGAGATTGGACAACGGGGCACGTCCATCTGCTTGGAGCATTCAAGCACGTCCGCCACGACGGTCTCTCTTGAAGACATCTGGTTCCAGCTACTCAGCAGCCAGCTTCACTCGGTTCAAGTAGTGTCCAACCTCTGTCTAGCCGATGGCGCGAGCGGGCATCGACTAAAGATCACGGCCCTTGCGAGCCTGCGGGATCTCGTTCAAAACACGTTTGCCTCCTTGGTCACCATCAGCTCTACTCGGGCCGTCTCGTTCCCGCGCTTATTCAAACGGCTGGTCGACCCTGGGCTCTACGCCAATTCCACTCTGGGTACACCTTACACGGAGTTTAGGACAATCTTAACGGGTATGCTAGAGTCTTATCGCAGCGATGGAGATATGTTATGCATTTCCCAAAAGCTACTCCATCGGGACGTTTTCGATACCGTGGAAGAGTATACAAAGGAGAAGATGAGAGGATGGTCGATTCCGCACGCTTGTTCACGCTGTCATCAAACATTGTTGCCACATGAAAGGTCCGGCGGCACGAATCGGACAGACGGCAGCATAACTGTCTCTCGTGTAGCTATATACCATGCCTCCTGCCAGCATTGATAGTGGTATATATCTCATACCATAATGAGGGGCTCCAGCAGACATGCTGCATACTCTCATGTCTCTGTGGTGCTTGTCGATTTCAAACGACTGAACCGGAGAAATCAAGACCCACCATCGACAAGTTCGCTCTGAACCATATGCGAGAGGTGCAGGTAGCCCTCAAGCGAGGTGACGTCTATGCCTAGGGACTTCCCGTCCTGACCAAATGCTTCGACGTCTAAAATCATCTGGGTTCGAATGCGTTCTTCGTCACGGTCGTCTTCCTTGCTGCCGCTCGCGCCACTGAAGATACCCAGCGTCGACTTCTTTCCCTTCTTGAGTCGCCGCAACGATTCCTCCGTCTTCCTCATCGCTGTCAGGTACTGGCTGTACCTACGAGGATCTGTGAGTAACTGCCCTTATCATCAAGGGAGACCCACCTTTGGCAAACGCTGTCAAACACTTCCGTGGCCGAGTCCTTGAGCAAGCCTTGGCGCAGACGTTCTCCCGCCACGTTCGAATTTCCGATTCCGAAGAACGCCTTGACGGGCCGGAGAATCAAGGGCACGAAGTAACTGGGCTCGCTTGGCATGCGTTTGCTGGACATAGCCCGGAATTGAGAGGGTATAGAACGGACGGGCAAGAGAGAATCGCATGCTCGTCGAGATAGTAGCTGGACGACTTGTTTTGTTACCTGATCGGCTATGAGGCCAAGGGAATTGAGCTGTTCATTGAGTGCATCTGCGCCAGATTCGGTTCAGTCGACATAGACAGCGCTAATCACTGGGAACGCGCACCTTCTGGGTCGATGTACATATCCTGAGATGGAGTGAGTTCGGGGAGGACAGAGCTGATCTCTTCCCTCCAAAGAACCAGGACTTGCGAAGTGAGTACTTTGATGTCGACAAGAAGGATAGCGTATTGCCTCAGGAGGTCGTCTATGGCATTATTCTCCGCTGCCGCCTCGGAAGATGCTTGCGGGGTAGACGAACGATTCTGTGATGCAACCACTCATTCCTGTACGTCAAATAACACACGGAAGAAATCTGCCAACCTTGTCTGTAGGTGATGTGGCTCGTATAGAAATCTCACTTTGGGAGAGTGCAGCTTCAACCCAGGTTCTGTATCTGCTGAGAAGCTGAAGAGTGTTTCGACTAACTGATCGAGGCCAAAACAGCTCGTACCTGCAATGTCAATTTCCAAAAACGATGCGCTAAATCGGGAATGAAGATCTCTGCACTCCAGCATGAACTGACAGCCGTCCATACGCTCTCCGCCTGAGGCATCAGAAACACGGAACGCCCTTGCACGACAGCTCAGAATCGACTAGTGAACACACGATACGACATGCTTACCCACGTTGGTGGGATTAGGATCGATAACCGCGGAGCTTAAGCTATTTTCTAATATGCCGACTATGTCCTTCCAGCGAAGTTGGAAATAGATTGGCAACTGCCAGCGTTTGTTGAAGGCAATAAAGACAGGATGAGACCGCATTGCTTGAACCGATTTCGTAGATGGTGCAATGAACTCCAGGGCTCGAATGAATGCCTGTGCTGCTGCATGACGCTAGACCCATCAGAATGAGTGAAGTCATCTTGATCATCGAAGGGATAAACCACCTTCAGAAACTCGTCAGGCTTTCCCGCAGCAAAGATCACAGAGCCCAGTTCGTCTACAATCGCCTGTGCTATCTCGGGCCAAATGATGTTCGCCATGATATCGAAACCGTCGCCGGAACGCGTCGTTGCTTCGATGCTACTCGGCAACGCGGGCACGGATGCCGGATCCATGTGCGCCGGATTGCTTCTGACCGAAACCTGCTCTGCGATCTGCATGATACGGCGTAAATCTCGATCGACGAATCGAAGTATTTGATTGAACAGTTTTGCCAGCGGGTCGTTCGTTTCATCTAGATAAGGTATCGAAGAAGCTGCATCCTTGGAGCCGAATGGATTTTGTTTGGACGAGAAGGCAGTGTATGGCGTGTATGGAGTCCGGGGCGGGAGAGAACTCGGGGGCGAAAGACTCGGCAAGGGAGTGTGAGGCATGATTGGCGAATGGGAAGCGGCGAATGCATCCGGGTGTACCGACTATAAGTTCCAGTTTAATGGATACCAATCTCAGTGCAGATACTTCCAAACCTTTTTAATGTATGGCAGGACGACAGTCCTCTTGATTATGTCTTCCGCGGTCCCCCAAAGACTCAGCATATCGTAAACACGTAGACACTCGGTCAGGTCGGCCACGAATTTGGCCCTCTCGAGTTCAGACGTCTTTCCTTCCCCAGTTCCAGTCAAACCCGCCAACGTGATTAAGAATAGGTGGTCTAGATCGGATGTCAAAGTATCTCGGATGCGGTCAATGGTCTATCAAGGGAGCAGTTTGACTGAATCCCTGATGAGCTGAATATCAACGAACCCACTGGATCTCTTCGACGTAAACACAATCTTCCGCGCGTGCCTTGGAAACGAGGTAGAGAAGTTGAGTGTACTCGGTTGCTACTCTGGACAGATGTTTGCCTCGACTGCCCCGCGATCTGTGAGAGCAGTTGGTCAAAAGAGTTTGCCTTCCAGGGAGTCGACGGCCTACTTTCCGGAGCTAATCTCGGTTGCCCCAGAAAGATGCGAAGGCGGGATTTCCACGGGATTGGGTTTGGAAATCAGTAAAAGGGATTCGAGACGCGTGATAGACTCAGATATCTTCAGGAGATGATGGAGCAATGCCTGAAAGTCGATCCTCATTCTACAGCGAATCCAGGAGGACGGAACGAATGCAGACCTTTTCGTCGCGCAACCTCGACCTCGCATCTAGTTTGGCCTGAATAGCGTCTTGAATGCTTTGAAGGCTCTGGCGAGAAACCTGCTGACATGTCGGTTCGTACGCGGCTGCTCTGTGCGTCAGCACACACCTGGATTTGCTCCCGGAGGACGTTCAGCGGAGCTTTCAGCCTGCTCATCCTCGCGCCCTCCCCTCGCAGATCTGTACTCAGACTGATGAAGTCTTCATAGTCGTCGTTGATGAGAAGGACCAACTCCTCTTTCAGGGAGGACAAGTACTCTCTGAGTTCCGTTCGAAGTTCCGGGAGCGACGTATATGAGCGAGAAAGAAGAAATTTCTCAACATCAAACGTCTCAGCTGCCAAAAACTTGTCGTCGTGGGACAAAGGGACGTAGATTGGTAGGTCAGGCTGCGGTGGCAAACGCTCACTGCTAGGAAAGCGACCGACGGATGGGCTTGAAAGCTCGCGAGCTGCAAGTTCTTCAGCTAGCCGCTCAAGTTGGTATGGATCTAGACGACTTCTAGAGACACTTTGACGCATTTGCGAAGCCATAGCAGCGCGTTCGTTGGCTGCGTGTGCCCGACGTTGTTTGGCAATGGCTTCTGTTTATAACACGATCAAATAGAGCTACATAGTAAACAAGCCAAAGAAAGAAATCTCATGCCCACTAACTTTTGGCAACGAGCATACACAACGACAGCAGGGAGAAGAAATGCAAAGAGGTCGGCGGAATGCGAAATCCATGAGAACCCGACAAGACAAGCTCCCATAGCATTCCATTCTCCCTTTCAACCTTCATTTTGACACCTGGAGAACCGTGCAGGGAACTTATAGAAGCGAACCAGTTGAATCAATTACGCACGAGATCGCTTTGGATCTGACTCAGGATGTTCGCACCTGAGTCATTTTCGTTGCTCGTCGAGCACATTTCCTCCTACCACTAAGTTTTCATAGTTCTCAGGCTGAAGGTACTAATCTACACAATTAGACTATATTCTAGGTCCTACAGGTGTCTCGTTATTATCTAGAATTACGAGCTGTGAATGCAATTTCACATTTGGTAGTGACTACGCATTTGAGGGGAAATGATAGTAAATAATCCGATGTAGCCAAGGAACAAGGAATGCTGGCTGAATCATGTGGGTCATGAAAACATCTTTTACATAAACTAACTGCAGCATGATGTTCGAGCTAATTATGCATTCCAGTAGAGGAGCGAGTGCGATATGTAGTACTTATTATGATTTCTCTTCCAGTCCGCTCAAGAACCCGAGCCACGTCTTCTTATCGATGACACCTTCATCTGCAGTAACATGTTGGTTGTATTAGATTACACTGCACAAAATGAATCAACTCACAAATCCCTTCGGCATCGGTGACGACGACGTATCGCGCTCCTAACTTGACAAAAAACTGATGCAATAGTTCCAGCGGTGCATGGGATTGAATCGTAAGTGGGGCCTGAGAGTTGTCTTAGTAGTGTTCATGCTAGAGCGGCGGCAACAAACCTCGTCCATGTACACACTAAAGTCGAATAAATCCTCATCCGCCACGGTACTGCTCTCGATCCACGAGGGCGAGATGTCGCGGTTTCTGTCGAGACTGCCCGGTTGAAAATTGATCTCCTCATCAGCATCCTCCGCGACGATCGCTGTCAAATTGTCTTCAGGAGCTCCAAACCAAGGCAGATGATAACTGACCAAGTGCGTGTTCAAGCTCGCTCGCGCCGATGTAACCCACCATGCGTGATTTACTGCTATCTCCGTAGGGACGTAAAATGGGAAAACCACTATCATCATGACCTCCATCGACGAGGGCCTGCAATTGGTCACGAAGGCTCTCCACGGTATTGCGGGTATCTATGTGAATGACGTCCACATTGCGATCCGTCTGTGGATCAGTGGGTCAAGAGTTCACTTGCACGAGAGGGAGAACATACGACGTCGCTGATTGAAAAATGGGACCAAATGTATTCGTGCTTGGCATCCAAGTATGGGAGTTGCGCCAATCTAGAGAGAGAGAAAAGTACATTAAACATCAGCACGATCATTGTAGCGGGTTACTGACTCAATTTGTAAATCATATATTCCTTTGGGTTCCAACGCATCAGCAACAGTCTTCGCTACGAGGACAGCCAGCATGACCGGGACAGCATATGTAAGGGTATCTGTCAGTTCAAACATGATAACTGCCAGCGAGACTGTCGTGCGCTGTTGAATGCGACCACCGTCAGCACTCTCAAGGATACAGACAAGCTAAGATGCAGACCGTGACACCAGATAACGCTGCGGCAGCGCCAACCATGGCATAAAGTCCAGGAACCACGCAGTCCTTATCACCATTGCAAACAGCAAAGACAAAACTGTCCGGATAACGCCACTGTAGATGCCGAACAGCGATGCCGAGGATACGTCCAGCGCAAGCACCGACGCCAAGTGTCGGAATGAATATGCCTGCAGGAAGTTTGATGCCAAAAGTAATGACTGTCAATGCACCTTTCATAAGCATGGCCACAAAGATTGCTTGGGCGAGTGGCAAGACTTGTTTCAAATCTCTTGGATTCACGGCACACAGCGCCGAATGATGTGGATCATTTTGGTGGCACTCGGAAAAAAGGATGTAAACGAGATCTGTCCCTCCCATGCGAGTAAACGGGTTCAAAAAACAAAATAAAGCGGTGATAAGGGTAATCTGACTTGGTCAGCGAACATGAGGGCGGCTCACTCGGTGACTCACTAGAAACACTTCTAGGACTGGATGTGTCGCTAACCACGTTTTATTGCGAATATTGCGGCTCCAGCGATAGTTCAGTTTAGAGAAGTATGCGCCATATATCCCCTTGACAAGAGTTCGTAAGAGCCACGTGATGTCTCAGAGGACGTACCCCAAAAGCCCCGAGAAGCAGGAAGCAGACGAGTTCGTACGCATGCCAATCCTACAAAATGCCTTGTGAGAGACACGAAAAACAGACAGTGACTAGTATACCCTGTCATAAGTAACTTGGAAAAGCACGAGCTTGCCAGTTCCGAAAGGATCAAGGAATTTCAAAGTGATGGCCGCAATTGTTGCACAGAAAAAGCTAACAGAACCTATTATGATAAAACCACCACCAATGATTGGTGATCATACCTTCGCCACATTACCTGAACATAGTGACAAGTCCGTCAGCTACTCCAAACTTCGACATGAAGCCTACCTTTGGAGGGAAATAATACGAGACCTCCTCCAAGCTAAACAAAGTACCTCCGATTGGAGCTCCGAAGGCAACTGCAACCCCAGCAGCGCAAGCAGCACTTAGTATTTCGCGCCGCTTTGCTATCCGAAATCGTCATGCAGACAGGAAACATGTCTGGAGAAAGCAGGCAAACCTTCGTTGTTTTCGTATTTGCGATGTAGCCGACTGACAATGTTGCCAACACAGCTTGCAATATGAACAAAGGGACCTTCCTTTCCTGACAGCAAATCGGTGGAGAAGCGAGAGTGACAGAACACAGCATACCGAGGGTTAGGCCCGAGCCAACTGAAAGCGCCAGACCAAATGACTTTGTGAATAGAGTACGCCCACCAAGATATCCATGGATGACGAAGCCTGTACGTGACGTAAAAATGAAGTTGATGCAATGTCGATAGGTCGGTCACCTGAAAGGATCGTCTTGATCTCCGGTATACCACTTCCTGCGGCCTTGACCAAGTTAAGATGTCTATATTGTCCAGAAGACTCTTGGACATACGTAATACAATGTCTTACGCTTCGTCGCAGGGACAGGATGTTTGCCATTCGCATCACCAAGTTGTGGGGATAAGACTCCAGAATCTTTGCGGGTTTTAAATGAGGTGGAGGCGGTAAGGTATATGGTAAGGAGGCATGATGCCGTAGCCCACACAACCTGAAAAAGATCGTGTTCAGTAAAACATGAACACCCATGAAACTGCACACACCGCAATCAAGGTATAACTGATATATTCCACGTAGTTGTTTTCGAGGGCGCCACGCTGCACCCACGACGACCAATCCACCCATTCGGCGCACCTTTCGTTACTCGAAGAGCGCAAATCGCGAACATCGGGGCAGCAAAATCGTATTGCTTTCCACCACCCGGCAGTACAATAACCATATTTCACATCAAAGAACCATTGTTCCAATCGCACGACGAGGAAGGCAACGAGAGCGGTTAAAAAGCCAACGATCGTGACAATTATCCAGCCAAGACTCTTGTCAAACGCGAGGCGTAGACGGGAACGCAGCGATTTTCCGTGCCTCAGTCTGGAAAAGCGCACAGAATCTTTGATGGTATCATGCAGCCAGTCGATGGACGAAAAAGAGGTATACCAGACGCGGAAACCGTTGATCCGAACGTTGATGTCATCGTCAGGACTTGCAAACTTGGAACGGACGAGAGGAGCGTCATATGCGGAGATGCGTCTCTGAGGAAAAGAGAGACGGGAGAGGGTTGCCGGGACAGAGGTGGGGGAGCGTGGGGTCGGCGTCGGAGGTCCCGAAAATGCCCCACGCGAGGTGGAAGGGCTCGGTAACCGCGGGAGACGATAACTAATGGTGCTAAATGAACGCGAGCCCAGAAGCGGGCGTATTGACCCGTAATTCGTGCCACCGGAGGAATTACCCAATGCGGTTCCTTCGTCGGCTTCAGCGTCGTTCCGGAAGGGACGCGGAGGTCCGAGAGTACCAGCACTCCCGATGCGAAGAAGACGCTGCCTTCGCCAATCCACCGAGGATGGGTCACTGAGTGGACCGTTTGGCTCGAGTGCGTCTGACGAGGAATGCAAGGACGTCGAACGCCTGGAGCGAGGCATCGTGAACAGACTGCGGCTGAAGATGAGCGATCGCGACCACCGGACGTGAAGATTGGTGGTCTACCTGGGTGACAGAGAACAGGGTATTATCTCGCAGAGAGGGGGGGGACTGCTACCACGGTGAACGTTGCGGTATAAAGCACATTAGCCGACTAACGTAGATTGATCTATATTTGAGGCGGCGTGACAAACACACGCAAACAGTACGCTCCTGAATCTCACCATCGAGAAAAACGATGACGACTGGCCTGGGTGTTCCCGTCAAGCTATTACACGAGTCTCTCGGACACATCGTGACCGTAGAACTCAAAACTGGCCAGCTTTATCGCGGAAAACTCGCGGAAGGTGATGTATTTCGCGCAGGTCGCATGACTGTTCTGATATCCGCTGCCTTTCAGCCGAGGACAACCTGAACATATCGTTGAAGGACATCACTGTTACTGGCCGCGATGGACGTGTCTCACAACTAGATCAAGTCTACATTAGGGGAAGCATGGTCAGGTTCTTTATCGTGCCAGACATGCTCCAAAATGCTCCGATGTGGGTCGTCGTTTGCTGACTCACTGCTGCATGACTGAGGCACGCCAGGTTTAAACGGGTCGGTCCGAACGCCATGCGGGGACGCGGTATTGGTACAGCGCGTGGACGTGCTACCATCATGCGAGGTTTGTTACTCCTTGACTGATATCGCGTATCGGTCGCATGCTGATGTCTCCTTTGCAGCAAATGGTGATAATCACGATCTATGCGTGTGTTCGGATACTAAGATTTTTATTTCACAGCCCGTCGTGGTCGCGGCGTACCCACAGCGCGTGGAATCAGACGATGATCGATCACCCAGCCCTCGAGAGTGAAACAAAAAGTGCTACGGTGTACATGTAACGTCCTTGTTCGATAATGTACTTTGAGGCAACAAAACGGCGGTGTGTCTGTCCGTCAGGTGCGTTTAGGCGTGGTGATTTGGGACGATAAGGCGACTTGACAAACGGGACATCTAACCGACTAAAAGTCGGACACTCGACCCTTGAAGCTCCAGTCGCCGCCGTCCTCGTCGACCCACTTCGTGACGGGCTCCATCTTTGGGCCGCCCTGCTCGCCTGTGAGGGGGTTGACCTCGCCGTCAAAGTCAGGCTTGACGGGTCTCCTGGCGTCGGGGTGGAGTGCGAGCTCTGCCTCTTGGTGTTGGCGGGAGGGCATGTTGGCGGCGCGCTGGAGTTCTTGGAACTCGCGCTGCTGGTCGCGGGGAAGCGGGGGCGGGGCGGGGCGGGAGAGGGACGCGAAGGGGCGGAGGGCGGGGCGGAGGCGGGACATGGTCTTTGTCAAGGCTCCCACAGATGCCGCACTTGAAAGTCCGACGGGTCACGTGGCAAGGAGGAGATGGGTGTGAGTATAATGGCCGAGAAGCGGTTGGGCATCTGCCCCGTGCAGCCCTTCATGTACACCTCCAACGTCATAGAGATCGCTGACTCCTCCTTCTCCCCGCGGTCCTTCTCGTCCGTGCACGCAGGGCCCTTCTCTCCTGACGCCGTCTTCAGGAAGCGCAAGATCGAGCGTGCATGTGACGCCTGTCGTCGCAGGAAGACAAAGTGCGATGGCCCACGCATGCCGAACAACGTCTGCACAAACTGTGTCCAGAATCGCAAAATATGCTCTTATGTGTCCGTACACCCTCTCGTCCCTTCATCCACCCTCACTCGTTCCTCTCAGCGAAGCGTCAAAGCCTAGAGGTCCTCCAAAGGCGTCAGTCAGCTTGTCCCTCTGTGCTTCGCCCCATTGACACGCGTTCCGCAGTTACATCACCAGCTTGGAAGACAGGGTGGAAAGGATGGAAGCGCTCCTCAAGCGCGTGAGTACCTTACTTTCGCACTTCTTGCTTCGCGACCCTTCTTTTGCAACCACGGGGGCACGCTTCTCCGATTCGATCGCCCACGCATCCTCGATACTTTTGATTTTGGTAGCAAGACAGTCTAACCGTCCCTGATTCACAGCTCCGTCCTGAACCCGACTTCTCCGAGGAGTTGGGTCCCCCAGTGATTCGAGACTCTTGGAAGGAAGACCCTGAACCCCCTCGCCCTGTGCTGCCTCAGGAACAGTCATCATCAGCACCCGCACGTTCTTCGAGAGCAAAGGGTTCGCCTCCGGGATTCTTACAGTCCACCGCTCCCCGGTCTTCCCGTTCCGCAGGTACACCGCGCAGCGACACAGATTTGTCATCAGATGGCTATACGTCCACAGACAGCGAGGAGGTCGGAGAACTCAGTCTTTCGCGCGGAATGAAACGTTTGACGATACGGGGTTTGGAGCCTACTCAAGATCATTGTCGTTTAGCAGACAATCAAGTCCGCTTCCACGGAAAGAGTAGCTGTTTCAAGCTCATCGAACCAACCCGGAAGCTGAGAGACGAGCATGTCAACCGTGTGACTGGTGGCGATGACTCTAGCCCCTCTATTCGCGACGGTACTAGCCCCACCAACGCTGCAGCGTCGCGACGTCCCGAATTTTGGGCTACCCCACCAGTGAGTCTCGAGCCCCGCTCTAATTCTTGTCCCCTAACAGCGTGAATAACCCTTTATTTTTTGTCAGTGGGAACTCGCATTCGAAGGCTTTCAAAGTCGGCTCGAGGACCTATCCCTTTCGCTCTCCCAAGAATTTCCACCCAACGATCTTTCTGACAGCTTGATTAGATTATTCTTCGAGAATGTCAATCCATTTGCTCCATTATTTCACCGCCCAACCTTCGAACGACAGTGGAAGGAAGGCTCGCAGCACAAGGATCCATGGTTTGGATGCCTCTGTTTGTCTCTGTTCGCCGTCGCGAGCCGCTGGAGTGACGATCCCCGTGTACTCGATGACAGTCGGTATGACGTTCCTCAGGCCGAAAAGCCCGCAGAAGAATACAAGTGGCAGCGGGCTGGTTGGAGATTTTTTAATGCTGCAGCTAGTGCGTAATCGCCTTACAAGTGCAGGCATTCGACACTGACGAGCACAGATGTTCATCGTGGTTCCTCGAGTCTCTTTCATCCAGCCGGGCTGTTCGAAGTTCAGACCATGGCAGTCAGTGGAACAAGATATTATTCGAGATCATTTGCTGACGTATTGCCAAAATAGTTGCTTGGTATGTTCCTGCGAGGCACGGCATTCCATCCGGTCGCATGGGTTTTTATTAGCGTTGGCCTTCGCAAAGCACAGGACGTCGGAGCACACCGAAAAAAAATCTACGGCGACAAACCAAGCGTCGAAGGGGAGCTGTGGAAAAGAGCGTTTTGGGTCCTTGTCCTTCTTGACAGGATATCGAGTGCTTCCTTGGGACGACCATGCTGCTCAGGAGAAGAAGAGTACGTATGTTCCCACATCCTGTCACACGTTTCCATTGACTCTTTCGCGTTGCAAGGTTTGATGCAGAACTTCCACTGGAAGCTGATGACGAATACTGGGAAACTGAGGATCCAGAGAAAGCATTTCAGCAACCCCCCGGCAAGCCACCAAAGATAGCCGCATTTAATTCGTACCTCAAACTGACGAAGATCGTTGCTTATGCGATGAGAACAATCGTGCGTTTTCCCATCACCCTATTAATTCTTTTTGACATTCCTGGTAAGTACGCCCTTGATAGATCAAAGTTGATATTCAGCGCCGCGCGCCCGCGGTGGCAAGAGGTCTTAGCGCAG